>JAQFYZ010000745.1:0-33911 GCA_034695085.1 Cylindroiulus punctatus | reverse complement strand
CTGGGCCCTGGCCCCCTCCCACTGAATCAATGGACGAACGAGTCACGTGATCCGAACTTTTGTTGACGGCAAGAACGCATCAGCAAGGCTGCTCATCGGCGGCATGGCAGCCGACAAAAGGCCGACCACGCCGAAAATGGTCACGGAAGACAAATTCAACGAAATGAGTGATAACGAAACGATATTGACGAGTGCCAGCGAAAATCTACTTCAGGTTTATGGAACGGCGAAATGGAATAGAACGCCTCGCCCAGCGGTCCAGGCAAATTTGCCAGGTTCCTTACGGTTTGAATTCCGGCGAGCAACGGCTCGAAACGTGCTTCCCTACATGCTAGAAGCCTTCCTGTTCAATTCGTCATCAATTGTCATAGAGACTAACGCGCTAAAACTAGGAATATCAATTTTTCTTTCTCACCATTCCGGAGCGTCGAGCAGACATCTTCTCGTCTTCTTCTCCAACGGCCGTTATTCGAAATAGCCTCGTTTTCGAAAACTCCATCGTTCGGGTAGCGCTCGCCGGCGCTCAATGTATTTTTGCCTGATAGCTCGGAGTCGCTCCGCACCGCTCTCACAAAGTGTGTCTGTTCCACTATTACATGGAACAACAACAAGAAGAAGATGAAGATGGCTGACGGCGATTCGCGGAATGTTAACAACAACTTATTTCAACTTTTATCAAGGTAGGCAATATATTACTTATACTACTCGATGGGGGAAGACGTCCGGCTTGCGCTGAATAAATTGACGGGGCGCGATTTGATCGGAACGGCCCATAATCCAAGCTCGGATTTGGCGTTCCATTTTTCCCCGTTTCGTTCCATTTGCCCCGATTGCGCAGAATGAAAACAACAACTGACTTTAATTTTTAACGAGCCAGGCGATATAATACTGATGCCACTCGATGGGGGAAGACGTCAGGTCATGCATTTGATCGGAACGGTCAATAACTTCGGCGTTCCATTTTTCAGCATTTCGCTCAATTTGGTCCGATTTCATTCGTGTTTTTTCATCATGAATGACGAATTGACGATGGTCTAGTTTTGTACCATGGGTACATGTACAGTGGCTCAACGTGAAAGATTTTTCATTTGTCACCAAAAGGAAACCTGAATTCACACTGCATTTGTGCGCCTGTATCGACTGGATCAATTCCCATTGGCTCATCATGAAAATGATACACCCATTAAAACTACTGTGATCACAGTTAATAATCGCAAATTAAAAAGTAACTATAAAGGTGAAACTGTATAATATTGTAGTACGTATTTAATTACATACCAGTGAACAAATAAGCACAATCATTTCATAAAATTAATGAAAAGAAAAAAAATATTGAAGGAAATCTACAGTGAGTAAAAAAAGTATTTAACCAGTATGTTTTTTGTGATTTTCATGTTTATATTTACAGATAATGGTAAAAATATTTCTTTTTAATATTGCCGACAGCTTTTTAAATGATATTGTAAAACAAAAAATGTTTGCAAACTCATAAAAAATAAATAACAAACAATAACCACAATTTACAGGGGGAAAAAAAGTATTTGGCCACTCAATAAACGTTACATTTTACTTCAAAATGGAAAAAAACAAAAACAAATTGTAATGTTTCAGTATTTAGTTGAACCACCTTTAGCGTTAACAACTGCTTGAAGTCTTCTTGGCATGGATTTGACAAGATTTTCAGTAGTCTCGGCTGTAATCTCCAACCAGCACTTCTGGAGATTATCAATTAACTCCAGTTTTGAAGAGCACTTTAATTTTCTCACTTTAACATCCATAAGCGACCACAACTTCTCTATTGGGTAAGCTTTGACCTTAGCATTTTTTTTTTCATTTTGATGTAAAATGTATACGTCTATTGAGTGGCCAAATACTTTTTTTTCTGTGAATTTTGGTTATTGTTTTGTCATTTATTTTTTATGAGTTTGCAAACATTTTTTTGCTTTTACAATACCATTTAAAAAGCTGTCAGTAATATTTAAAAAAATTGGACCATTATCTGTAAATATAAACATGCAAATCACAAAAAACATACTGGCCAAATACATTTTTTGCTCACTGTATGTCAAAGTTAAAATGATACATCGGAGAAGCCAAAGTGAAAATCATACAGTCGACCAAAATAGTCTAAAATCTATATCAGTCTTTGAATCGGTATTTGTTTGACAAACCTTCCTGTCTGCTGATGTCATGTAGGTGATTTATGTAAGATTTCAAAAAAAATTCTTATATTTCTTATGTAATAACGTTAATCTTGTCTCGTGTACTATTCTGACATGACATTTTTGTTCGAAAACAGATGTTTTCGTATTTATACCTCCAGTTTCGCCTAACGGTTTTCTATATCGCTTAAATCTGATAATAAGGTGTTGTTTTGATGCCTGTAGAGCTATTGGAACAGGCACCATTTCTTGGCAATGTCAGGTGTACGTTTTAGGTCATCCATATCATAAAGCACAAAATCATTATTTAACGTTTGATTTTTATACTCCACATTTTAAATTTTGACCTAATAAATTGAGGTATATGTGTATGTTCATATTGCCTTCGATTAAAGCCGATTTCCGGTTCTGACAGCTGACAAAAGGGCATGTCAGGCGCAACGGACATTACTCCACAATCAAAGTATTTGGCAGTGTCCTGAAAATTTAGTTGCTGTGTACCTCATCAGCTCTTCTTCATATATAACAGTGCCCATCTTATCCCAATATAAAACAAAGTTACATTTTCCAGTAAATAAAACCTTTTTTTCCAAAATTCTGGATCATCTTGCTAATGCTCTTCTGAAGCATTGCAATCTAATTTTGTTGACAGCATTTTCCTGGCCACAGTGCCATTAAAATATTTTTTCCAGGGAACAACGAGTACAATGTCAGGGTTAATATTCTTATGCAAACATTTCTCAGTCTCCAAAGCAAGCGTCAGAACACTAAATTTGGTATTTTCTTTCGTCCATTGCAAAACCATCTCCCATCAATAGCAGTTTCTGAGCTTTTCCTTACTTCACTAATAATTTGACGGGCATTTTTATGCCTCTCAATGATATTCTGTATGGTCGAGTGACTTTTGAGTCATTTCAGCAATCTGTCTGTTGAATTTTGTATTAAAATTGTGTAATTATATGCAGAAATAAGCACTTGCACAAAAACAACAATAATACCAAAAATATGGAAATTTTTCCTAGATAAATTAACGGAATACACAGATATAAGCACAGACAAACTAATTCATGTGATTTTAATTTGTAAATGCCCCAAAGATTCCTATAACGTGATGAACAACTTAGAACAAGTGACTGTATCATTTTCACTTTGTCGTTTCTTTGCTGTATCATTTTAACGTTGACATAGATTTCCTTCAATATTTTTTTATTTTCATTAATTTTATGAAATGATTGTGCTTATTTGTTTACTGGTATGTATTTAAATACATACTACAATATTATACAGTTTCACCTTATAGTTCCTTTTTAATTTGCGATTATGAACTGTGATCACAGTAGTTTTAATGGGTGTATCATTTTCACGTTGAGCCGCTGTATGCAATCTTCAGTCTTGTAAAAACTGTTTTGGGATACAGGACCGATCATTTTCGCTGCCGATGTTGTGGGAGGGGACATTCAGGAGTCACGAGGGTGTTGCTAAGCGACGCCGCGGCGATGGGCGGGGCTTATTCTCCGTGGCTGGCTGAGCTCGGAAAAAGGAAAATCTCGAAAGATGCGAAAAACGCCTATGGGAAATTTTGCTGGGAAAGTGCTTTCGCATCGGCAGTTAGAAACTGCGGCGTTTCGGCCTCCGATCGAAATAGCCCTTCGATCCAAATGCAAAACTTGCGCGACCAATAACAGGGGCGGATCCAGTTTTTTTTTTCAAACGGGGTCCATATATATTATATAATATATATTTTGGTTATCATCGAAATTACCGTTTCGATTATATAATAATATAATATAATATTATTATATAATCGAAACGGTAATTAATGACATGACCTCTTTTCAAGTCTGCAGTTAGCACATGTATGTATATGGAGGCCTAAATACACATGTTTAAAAAGACATTTGCAAAAATTAGTTCATTTTTTGCTTTTTTTTAAAAACATTTTTCAAAAACTGTTCATTTTTTGCAAAACCAGCTCACTTTTTTACATTTGTTTGCAAAATTATTGCAAAAGGCCGCTTTTGCTACTTTGCGGACTTTTTGCATTTTTTTTGCAAAAATTTTGCAAAACCAGTTTACTTTTTGCATTTTTTTTTTGCAAAAAATGTGCATAACCAGTTTACTTTTTGCATTTTTTAGAAAAAAATTTGCAAAACCAGTTCATTTTTTTTGCATTTTTTTTGCAAAAAATTTGCAAAACCAGTTTACGTTTTGCATTTTTTTTTGCAAAAAATGTGCAATACCAGTTTACTTTTTTGCATTTTTTATGCAAAAAATTTGCAAAACCAGTTCACTTTTTTGCAAAATTTTTCGATTTATTAACCATTCTATCTAGTATGAATTTTTATTTTTTGGTTCCAATCTATCTAGTGTTAATTTTCTATTTTTCCAAACGGGGTCCTGACCCCTGGAACCACCACTGAATAATGTCCTGCAAGCGCAATTTAGGTTAATTTTTTATTTGCACGCGAAATGTGGTGCTACCCCTGTAAGATGCTCAACTGCGACGCTTGGATGCTTTGGTTATTTTTGCATTAGCGCTTTGCAGTTGGGCATCCTATAGGGGGAGTACCAAATTGCAAGTGCAAATAAATCGTTAACCGTGCACCGCTTCCATGTCATCATTCGTAACATTGTCGATTGTCGAGAATCAATGAACTTGAGATTTAAAAGAAAATAATAATTGCAATCCAATATTTTCAATCCAATTTGACGAAAGTTAGTATTGAAAATAAGTCGAATTTGTGACTTGTCAAAAATTGAGCGCGTGTGATTTTTCACGCTTCCGCGCATTATCGCACCTAATCCAAACCAGTCTTTAAAGCCGACTCTGTTGTACTCCATGGCACACATTTTCAGTATGTCTTGGCTCCAGCCTTTTTATGTGTGGTGTATAGAAAACCATTATGAAACAGCTGTTCATGCCTTTTCTTGCTTCTTACAAATCTGAGTCTCAGTGACATTTTATCTATAATGGTGAAAGATTGTGTCCAGTAAGTTTCGAGGGTTCACTAGGGTGATATGAGAAAGTTTTGACACTGCTCACATGAGTGTGCTAGAGAAAGAAGAGATTTTATTTCACGTGGTCTTAGAAGGGAATCAGGGATGACGATATTGGAAAGAGAATTCACAGGTCCATACAAAGCAGAATGTCGTTTCGGTTGTCATTGAATTGGCTGCTGGGAATCATGAGCTACGGTATGCTGAAAGATTCGTGGAGGCGTCTCCGTGTAATGAGTTCCCAATGCAATGTTAGTGGCTTTAATTCGTTTGAGATCTGATGCACGAATTGTGGTCAGATCGAACAATCACTTCACCAGTTGGGCGTATATATTTAATACGCCCAGAACAACCACGCTTTGAACATCTCCATGAAGTGCTCCCATCAGCCAAAAACTTGTCCCTTCGATACCGGTATCCATCATACAAAATAAGCTTGACTTCCAAGTTGTCTACGGTTTGGCACATCAGCATAGATTCCGAAGTCCGAACCGGTTCAAAAGGTCTACGTAGTGTAGCAGGTAATTGAGATTTCAAGGCAAATACTGGTGTTGCTCTGTTAGAGTGACGAGATCTTGAAAACAGAGGTTCAGCCATTCCCTCAGCTAAATGTAAAGACAGAAAGTGCAAACATCCTATATTAGTAGAATTCACACTGGCAAAAATGGAAGGCATTAATGCAATCTTACCAGATGAGTTGGAGGTACATTCTCTTACAACAATAGAACTGTGTGGCCGAAAATGACAAGTCGATGAATTGTCCGCAGTCATTTCCAATAAAGTAGGGGGATCCATACTTAAAATGCCATCATTTTCCTGAAAAGAAAATTCAAAATTCTCTTGCAAAGAAGCAAATAATCAGAAATTACAAAGCACAATTATTGAGATTGTGTAATATTCATTATTCTTTGCATTATCGTTTACGTAGGCTCATGTCTCGAATGTTGGAATTGATAATCGATTACCTAAATTTAGGTTGTCGAGTTATAGGGAGCCCTGGGCTTATGTTCGTGAACATAATAGGGAAATTTCACAAGTTTTAAAATCTCGAAAAAAAAACCAGTTGATTTAGAAATAATATGACAACGCGATAGGTTGTATAAAGAGGTATGGGTGTATATGTATGTAACTTTACAAAATTGTTTGCCAATACGATTCAAATGCAACAGTAGACATTTAATTTGGCCAACAGATCTAAAATGAAAAGGTACATACCGGATCAAACCCTTCGTCACTATCCTGTACTGTTTTAACGTCAGAAATAAGCATCTCAGTACTGATATTACACTGTGGCGCCTGAGATTTCCTGAACCAGTATCCTGACTTGGACTCCTGGAACCAAAAATTGCATGCCAGACTAAGCTCTTAGTGAATGCTTCGTTCTGGAATGCCGAGAACCACATTCTCCTGAAAAGCGAAATGTACATACCGGACAGAGAACTTCATGAATGTTTTCTTCCAGAACGTCAGGATCTGATGCATGGTCAGAGGGATCAACTTTGGGAGACAGCATCCCACTACTGAGATAACACTGTGCCGGCTGAGAGCCTCCATCGCAGTTTCCCAAACTTTGGGGCATATCCATAATTGACTCAATCATTTCTGGTGGCTCATTCACTTCTAACACATTGTCCTGGTTCGCTGAAGCACTTCCTGATGTTTGTTTTCGCTTCATACGTTTGCGTTTACCGGGACGTGAACAGCTAGATGTTGCTGATGCATGCTCAACTCTGTCAGAGTAAACTTCTTCAGTTCTGCTGTTGTTGTGCTTCTGATTTACACTGGTATCGAGGACAGATGCAGTGTGAGAACCTTCAGATAAACCTCGGATTTTTAATAACTCTGCAGTCTTCACCAGTTCTTGCAGTTGATCCCTTAAGACCTTGACCTCTCCTTTATACATAAACTCCACGAGTGCTTTGAGGTCCACATAGTTGACATCCTTCAAGATCACAATGGGGTGTGGACAAGGATTGTCCAACAGCAGCTGTTGGAAGTAAGGGCTACATGCTGACAGCACCACTTTGTGGGCCTTCAGGCTCTGCCCATCACATGCCAAAGTCACATCAACAAAGGCCTCGTTTTGTAGAAGGCTGTCAAATAGGCTCAACAGCATCACTTGGTGATCATTCCAACGGAGGCTAAACTGCTGCTGCGTACCCATCTTCAAAACTTGGGGAAAAAGAATTGAAACTGCACATACACCTGAAACATGAAACCTAGTGCATTATGCATTGAACACTTGCTTTTGTATACATGCATGCACCTCCATATATTCCTATAATTGTTACAGAGGTAGCACCAGCATATATGATCCAAAAAATTTGCATCCCCCCGCTCATGAAACTAGCTTGACAATAAGTGGTTATGTGGCCTTAATATAGTGTGCTTCTTTTCATGTCAGGTTGGGAATTAGATGCTATAGACATTGCCCTGCACCTATCGCATGTACATGCATGCCTATATAGGGTCTATGCTATTACTACGAATCATGCTTTGACAACATTTATACTGTAAGTGTCCCACTAATTGCCTGTCAAAAAATTCAATATTTGGTACAATAAAGTGAAGCTCAGCAATATGGGTCGATGACAATACCTTTTCCCTTCCTAACGAGAAGGAATACGGAAATGACTTCCGCACGTCAAGCACTTGCAATGTAATCACAACTGTTTGACTGGTCAGGGGGAGGCTCTAGACTGGTTAACTGTTTGATAGCAAAACCAACCAAGTACGTTTCACGAGAGCGTTGCTCGTTTCACGTTTTAACTTCATCTGTACGGCCATTCCGCTAAATGGGTGCTGTGATTGTTTGGGATTACCATGTTTGATAGGTAAATTGACATCTGCAAGTTGTTTCTTTTTTCCCTTCTCGTTATTTTCATGTATGGTTATCGAAACATTGCTTAATGACCTATGACGCAACACTATGTGGATGTTGCTAACATCCGTTTTTCATGCATACTGTTTGTCAGGCAACGAAGCACTTGTAATAGCTGATTACTCAAAGGGCTACATGTATATTGTTGCTCGAATTATTACCCAACTATTGTATCTTGAAGTGAGAAAAACCAAAAATTTAGCATGATCTTGATTAACCAAGTTTTGTTTGTAACTTGGAGAAATCAGAGTATCACACCCAAGGTGAAGAGAACCGATCGATGAAACTGAAGAACCAAAGGGTGACAAGTCTACACTATTTTTAAAACAGTGTTATATCCAGACCTAGCACAGCCATTACATCACGTGCAGACATTGAACGGGCTTGGGTTGAGAAAGGAGAACCTCTGAGCGGATTTCATAAGGCCGAATAACCAATGTCAAACTTATGAAATACGCCCCTTAGGTTCTCCCAAGATACTTGTTATACAACGTTATATAGTCAAGTATACTTGTAGTCAAAATCTTGCATATCAGCAAGTAATATACCATTTTTTCGTCTCATTTTGAAGCAATTTGTATGACCATACTATATAACACCTTTTGTTATAATATAGTGTGGACGCGAATTAGCTGAGTTCCACTCCAAAGTTATAGGATACGTTTGGAGCTACTTATGATAATGGCAGGGATGTGGCCGATGTGACAAAATGTGACAATTTGAAGCCTGTGTGACAATATGTGACAAAAAATAGAAAATAATGTTACAAATGCAACAAATAATGAGGGAAACCTTTTATGTATGACCTATCTGTATAATTATAAGGGAGACTGGGCTCAAAAAAGTCTGTTGATGAGGAGGAAATTACCAAAAAGCAGGAAAAAGCCCAAAAAATGTTGCATGCAGGAATGGAAATGTTGCATGAGGCCTGCAGTACTAGCTGCGCAGATATTGTAAAAGTAGAAGCTGCAAATGCCATCATTGAAAGCGGCAATAGAGCTTGCTGATGAAAACTTAAATCAGTTGTCCAAAACGATTGTAAAAAGGAAAACAAAATTAATGCAATGTAACATTATTGCAGATACAGTATATTTTGCGAGAATTTTGATGAACTACGAATCAATTGCATAACATTTGCATGTGACAAAATGTGACAAAGGCAATATTTGTATGTGACAAAATGTGATAAATGTCCAATTCTAGGATGTGACAAAATGTGACATTGCTGGCCACATGCCTGTAATAGTGGTGTCGTAGGAAGATTGTAGTTAAATTTTCTTTTGATAATCGAGCTAGAGTTGCTTTCGGCACCACAAGTAGCTAGCCAAGTTTGGGTGCAGGGTGGTATGGGCTCTGTGAGTTTGGCATCTCGAGTCGATGTTCATTTTAAAATACAAAATTATGAGTTGTCCAATTGTTGAAATACAGTCTAATGAACAATTTATTTTTCAGGTAACGTACTACTACATGTAGTTTCCTTTTCCCAAGGTCTAAACATGGGTACGCAGCAGCAGTTTTGTCTCCGTTGGAATAATCACCAAATGAATCTGTTGAACGTATTTGATAGCCTTCTTCAAAATGAGTCCTTTGTTGATGTGACTTTGGCCTGTGATGGGCTGAGCCTGAAGGCCCACAAAGTGGTGCTTTCGGCGTGCAGTCCTTACTTTCAAAAACTTCTTTTAGACAATCCTTGTCCACATCCCATTGTGATTTTAAAGGATGTAAACTATGCAGACCTAAAAGCTCTCGTGGACTTTATGTATAAAGGAGAAGTCAACGTCTTACAGGATCAGCTGCAAGAGCTACTGAAGACTGCAGAATTATTGAAAATCAAGGGTTTGTCCGAAGTTTCCCCCACTTCGTCAACCCTCGATGCTAATACAAATCAGAAGCCCAACAATAGCACCACCAAAGACGCTGGATCTGAGAGAGTTCAACTATGTGCGACAGTCACACCTGTAACTCCTACAAATGCATCTACAACCTCTAACTGTTCACCTCCCATTAAACGCAAACGGGTTAAACAACAGCAGAAATCAGGAAGTGCTTCGGAAACTGAGGACAGTGTCTTAGAAATGAATGGGCCTCCAGAAGTGATTGAGTCAAGGGTAGATGTGCCCCAAGGTTCGGGAAACATCGATGAAATCTCACAGACGTCACGGTGTAATATCAGTAATGGGTTGCGTAATCCTAAAGACGAAGACTCTGACGATACATCAGATCCTGGCATTCCAGAACAAAGTGTTCATGAAGGATTCAGTCAGGTAAGCCTCTGTACTTTTTGGTTTTTAGATATCCTCCAAATCCAATGTCAAGGAATGACATTTTTTGCTACATGTCTATCAAAAAATCTCATTCTTTGTCAACAATTGCTTGACCATGCACTTCTTTGCAATCGAGTTTTGAATTTTCTTTTAAGGAAAATGATGACATTTTGAATACTCCGAGTATGGATCCACCTACTTTATTGGGTATGCCCACTGATTACCCATCACCTTCTCATCAGTACAACTCTTCGCTTCCAACGGAATGCCCATCAGATTTATCTGGTAAGATAGCATCTGCTTTTGTCCCACCAGTTGCATGATCTTTGATGGATGCCCATTTTGCACATAAAAATGACAAATAAAGTCTGGTTTAGATAAGGGGCAGAGGTGTGTTTGAATGCTTCCACACATCATTGCACCTTATCTATTCCCAGCAATTAAGCTGCTAAACTTGGTGTCAAATTTTTAGCATCTTTCTTGTGTTCTTCAGTTTTACTTTGAATACGTTCAGGAGCCTATGGCGATTTACTCGTTAGTTGTATGTGGTTGCCTGAGCAGTTCATGTACGCATGAATTTGTATTTTGGTTTTTCTGCTTTTGAGAATAGAGGTTGGCGTGATGTTTGATAACTGTTGCGAATATGATAATTTTGAGTTACCGGTAGGTAAACACTCGTCATGAATCACTCCTAATTTTGATGGATAATTATCATTCAGTAGGCCTAAAGATATGAGCTCATAAAGCATACTTTTCACTTTCATTGATTCTAATGTAACACTTTACAGTTTTGATGTCACCCCAGGAACATAAAAAAGGAATTTAGTGGTCCAATTTAACGTTTTAAGTGGGGTTGCAGGAAAGGCTGTGAATCGATCACCATTTTCAACATATCGCAGATTTGCATAAAGCTTATTGTTTCGTCAAATTACTGATTTTTGTGTAACAGCGATTTGCACACTTTGTATTTTGAACCAAATACCTAAAATGTAAAAAGGTAATCATCAACATTTAATTTTATTCATGATTTAGTCTTCTTTGAATCATTGAGCTATGTAGTGTATTGTCACAACTTGAAACATTGTTTCAAAACACCTTTAGCTGATAAACGTCCTGCCATACAGTATTTAGACATCTAACCTTATGGTTAGATAACACTACAGAAAGAACGTAACTTGATTTGTTTGCATAGACACAATTAAATTACACATTCGTTATTTTTTCATGTTGGTCAATTGGCCTCTCCTTAGAACAGCTCCTGTTGTTCTGTTGAAGTATAGACTTGAAAATATGTTGACTAGCAGCAAATGTGTTACTGTGCAGTAGACCTGTGCAGGTTCATTCTGTGGTTTGCCATACTATAAGTAGGAGCAGTAGCCTACTTATGCAACATTGCCAACTTCACCATTGGGAGCACAAACTAATACATTAGATTTGTAATCGATTTGTTGTTGTAATGTTTCCATGTTTGCGTAAGCATGTGCTGCCTTGTTCATATGTAACGTTCGTAAAAGACAGTAGAGGATAGTCCTGTCCATTTCAACTGAGCACATCCAGACAGTTGATATTGTTGCAAAAAGATTGAATTTGCCTGAAATAAAAGGTGGTCTGAAAGAGTTTTCTTTCTCTCAACCTTAGATGCAACCATGGAAGATGGTAATAAGAATAATATGTCGAGGCATGAGGAATACAATGATCTTGTCACCATCTCCACAATTACAGCATCCCAAAGCATGACCCCTTCAGTTATGGCCACAACACCAGAGCACTGTGATCCTGAGAGAAAGTCCAGTAGCCATAGCAATTTGGTGCCACAATGGACAACCAACGACATGGGTCATGCCTTGGAATCTATACGAAATGGACGCGTTACTCTCACCAAATCGTCGGCAATGTACAGCATACCGAGCACTACGTTATGGCAAAGAGTGAAGCGCGAGGGCATTGATGCAAACAAACGCGATTTCACCATTGCTTCAAATTGGACAGAGGACGACTTGCACCAGGCTCTCGAAGCTGTACGTACCGGGAGACTTTCTATCACAAAGGCGGCAGTGACCTTTGGCATACCGAACACCAC
Source organism: Cylindroiulus punctatus (assembly GCA_034695085.1). Classification (NCBI taxonomy): domain Eukaryota; kingdom Metazoa; phylum Arthropoda; class Diplopoda; order Julida; family Julidae; genus Cylindroiulus; species Cylindroiulus punctatus. Next base: position 21,527 of record JAQFYZ010000745.1, on the reverse strand, counting down.
CCTATGGCAGCGGTCTAGGCGAGATGGCATCGATACATCGCGGATGTCTGGAAGCACCCACCAGTCAAACTACACCGAGGCCAATTTGTCGCAAGCTCTAGATGCAATTGGGATGGGCAGAATGTCTGTGAATAAGGCGTCATCCACCTTCGGTATTCCTAGTTCAACGCTGTGGTCCAGAGCCAAGCGCTACGGAATTGAAACTGGGCGAAAGCGTCTTTGGGACCAAGACCGCGACGAGGTCATGTGGCAAGCTCTGCAAGCCGTGAAAGCAGGGGCCATCTCAATGACCCAAGCCAGCATTAAATTCAACGTCCCTTATACAACACTGTGGAACCACTTCAAAAAGTGGGAAATGAGCACGGGACTTAGTCTGTCTAATCAAGCCGTGCCCGTGTCAACTGCAACTTCCTCTTCCCAAATGCCACTGAACATGAATCTGCAACCACCTACCCCACTGACCTCGCCTCATCATCATCACCTGTCACCTTCCAATAACACGCCAATGGGCGTCGGTCAGCACGGTGGGATGCCGATGCTGTCGCAGCACCTTTCTGTTCCTCATCCACACCAGCATTCACACCCCCATCCTCATCCCATTGAAAATATCATTCCAGACAATACTAACACTAACTCGATGAATTCTTGAAGACAACTGATGTTTATAACCGAGATACAGTGTGTGCTGAATGGCGTTTGGAATGTTGTTACGGACCATTTTTGTGTTCAAATCTGCTTGTATATTTATTCTTGCTGTGCATTACTGGAGCAATAAGGCGCCAGACACTAGCAGCTTGGCAGTTTTACTTCCTTCCAAGTTAGTTTGACTTGGCAACTAAAACAACTCCATTTTAAAATATAGGGCCTATTTTGGTGCGACATTATTTTTATTGCACTTTCGTATACTAGAAATCAATTCATATTTCTGGGAGGTCAAACTCACAGAATACAAAGAAAACCTAACCCATCTGGATTTGCTAAATAGTAAATGAGAATCTAGCTACTGTGCTTCACAGGTTGAACCAGGATTCCATAGTGGTAGAAATTAAACGTTTCTTAAAACACAGGGTGTGTGCCTCTGAGATTTTTTTCCAGTAGGCCTACAGTATCCATGTAGGAAAATGAGCAATTTTTATAGAATAGCATGGTGGTATGTTCATGATATTTATGCGACACTAACTCAGATGTACTGTAAGTCCTCAATGACCACCCAAAACAGAAACTAATATAAATTTATCTATTACTATTGCTTACAAGTGAAATAGTCCGGCTAGTCACATGTCACCTTATGCAAAGGCCGTAAAATATGGGCCTTTGAGTTGCATAATTAAAATTCATTTTGCTGTTGTCCTCTTTTAATTACTTTTTCATTTCTTTACATTCTTCAAATTGGCTTCGTTTAATTTTGGTGACATTATGATTTTCTTAAATCTGTAAGTTTCTGATCGCTGATCGCTTGATGTTATAATGTGGCACAAACTGAATCCTAGCCTATCATTTATTATGTTTAAAATAATGAAGGATATAACAATGCAAGGAATGCAGCAATTTTTTTTCTCTCCTTTAAGTCGATAATTGATGCTGAGCTGAGGCAGCTGATGCAGGGGCTGAGCATTACTGCGCAATTTACTAGTTTGTTGGTTTTTTATACGCCCAATTGCCATTGTATTTAGGCCAATTGTGTAAGGATTCAGGATTGTTGTATTAATAAATTAGCAACAAAGTAGAGTAATTTATTCTTGAAAACAAATCCTCAATGGTAATGCAGTTTGCATGTAAACAATGAATTTCACTTCTAAGATCAAAGCGTGTGCTCATGCTGTGACTGTTTCCAATGAATTTTTCTTGCTAATCACCAATTATTAAAAAAACATGTTCGTTTCCATGAACTTCTGAATGTAGCCTATTGGCTTGATGCGTGTATTAGCCTTCCCCAGCATAAAGTGCAAAAAAATATTTATTTACTTATTTTAAATTCCATCCTTTAAATGTGTACTTTGCAGGGCCTTCGACATCACATACGCCTAAGATCATCGGTCCATATCCTTGTCACATCTGTTCGAGACTAATGAGAACCCGAAAGACGTTGAAGAAGCATATGATGATTCATAATCCCTATCGGGAACATTTCCCTTGCACCCTTTGTCCACGGATTTACCAGAGAAAAGACAAGTTAAACTCCCACTTCAGAATGAAACATGCCCTTACGCCTGAAGTCACGATAACCTTCAAGAAACCTGCGGATGAAGCTGATGTGGTGCAGTAAGTGAACATTATATAGAAGCATGGTTATTGTTATGTTGGCCCGTGGAAATTTTTAGGAACACCCAGTTGGTGTAACTAGTTATTGTACGTAATCTGAATAGTTCATTTTTTTTGTTTTTTAGTAATTGCCAGAATCATCACCATTCACCAGTTGGTAATCGTTCCGCGACGGTGTAAGGTCTGGTAAAACGTTGCACGCATAAGTCGATTTTTGATATAAATTGACGGAGGTCCTATAAAAGTTCCTGGTGTATTGTATCCTACGGATTTAATTCCTCCAAAGGCGTGAATGGCCTCGTAATCCTAAAGAAATGCATTTTAATTTATGGAATGGGTATTCCAGTTTGAACTTAACTTTAAAATGCACTTCGCAAATCGAAATGTGATCACCATTCAAGAGATGTTTCTATCGACTTTATCTTGCTGTCAAGTTGCCAAAGATAAGTGCCTTCCAAATGTTTACTACTCATTGTTTTTTAAGTACTGGTAAAGTTTTCAAGTTCCTCGTAGTTAGAAAGTGAAAGAGATTTAGCGAGGTTTCCTGAATTGCAAATCAGGCATGCGTGAATTGCATTTCAGGTATCGCGTTGCACTAAATATTTTGTGCAAGCCCATTTATTGTCTTTTTTTGCCTTTTGGTGTTGTTGTGAAACTTTTCTCATTAGGGACTTTGCATTGCATAGCATATCAAAATAACTGTTATAAAGTGCACAATATTGATTCAGTTTACCGTTAAATAATTGTAGTGCTCACAGCTCACGTTGGTGCAACTTGAATGGTTCCTTGATGCAGCATTTTGTTGTTGTTATTTTTAGCATTTTACGTGCAATGCTTGGTCCCTTCTGTCATACTGGTGCCGTATTTAAAATGAAAATGTTATATTTTTCTAATCTATTTGTTGATCATGTATTATTGAAGAATGCATGTTGTTTGCTCAAGTACCTAATAAGCATTACTTTAGAAGTAATTTACCATGATAACTTGCTTGGAAATGAACTATATTTTTATTGTTTACACTGTCATTTGCACAACCTTCAGGTCAACAGGACTACCTCTTAGTAGGCAAACAGTGGTGGGCTTTTGCTGGATTTTCCCTACAAAGTCGATACCAAATAATAATGAATCCGCTGATTTGTTCTTCTCACTTGTTTTGATATATCTAACCGAGTAAATGAACAAAGACATATTTAGTCGTGTCATGTTCGGTCATTGCAAGCCATCCATTTGAAAACTAGACACCCATAGTGATAAACTGTTACGCTAGCATAATTTTGTGGACTTGTATTGTCATTCGGTTATTTACATTTTAAATTTCAAGCTCAATATTTGTACGGGGTCAGCATTTAGCACGTTATCATTGAAATTTGATTAGTGCATCTGAAATGATAGCATTGTATCATTTTGACGTTATTTTATAAGTTGTCTTTTTCGTTGAATGTTGATCTCACTGTGATGCCCACAATTTGAAATTGTCCGGCCATCTCAATGTTAATGAAAAACAGCACCAGTTTTCAGATTGAAAATTGGTCTGAAGTATAATTTCCAAAAAAAGGAGAATCATGTCAGCATCTGTTTATGATTCCCCTCAAGTATCAGTTTTTAGCGCAGTTCCACTTAGCAATTTTATTAATATTATTGTTTGGTTTCCTCATTTTTTAAAATTCTTAGGAAAATTTTAATTTTACATTTAGTATTTAATACTGCCAACTTTTTAAAATACTGGTGGTGTTATTCTTTAAAAATCCAGCTGTTGCCAGTTTAGTATGAGTTGTGTTCGTGTTCCTTAGTGCCATGATGCAGATACCATGTTGGTGTTTTGATGAATGTTTGTGCCTTTCTTTTATCGTTTTTTTTGTTACAAAGCGCTTTCGTCCATAATTATTTAGTACTGGAAGCTTGTGTCATTTTTCTCAATATCCTGTAGAAGGCAGATGTTTTATTTCTGCATATGCTTGTCTGATACAATATCGATTTATAGTATTTTATACAATGTGGTGACTTTATAGTCATCACTTATAAAATTGACCACTTTTATAACCATAACATCATTAAACTTCTATCGACATTTTTAATCCAGGTAATCGCTGTGACGAAGATTGTATTCAATCATATTTTCTTGCCAGAAATGTACAAAAGTCTTGTACCTGACGTGCCTACTTCTTATCAGGGTAATTCGATAATATTTGCTGTCTCAACGAGCAGCACATTTGGCACATTTCTTCTGTTTTGATTGCGTTATTTTTGGTTTTTTACGCGATTCTTAGTCAATCTTACCATGGTACTGCAGATTTTTCTACAACAATTTTCTGATAAATTTCAGCAAGTATGCTTGCTTGACATGCTTTCTTTTGATGGTAAGCATAAGAACAAGATAATTGGCAAAAATATGTGCAACTAATGTTTGTAAGACGTCTGAAAAAAAAGCTGTGTGATGACTGTCTGGAAAATTTTTTTCAGGTATTGAGAAAGTTTTTACAATGGATTCTATTGATATTCGTTTGCAATTAATTTTTAATTTAATGACTTGGTTCATATGCATATTAATTTAAGCCAATACCTGTTCCTAAATGCTGTGCGCCCCTGCTTCTTCATTGATGTCCGAAATTAGGTGTAACACTATAACTGAAATGATCAGCTGTAAAGCATCACATTTTTCCAACTAGTTCCATCAAAGATGATTATTCTATCTCTGTCATGCAAGTAATTTCAATTACTGTTTAGAAAGTCATGAATTCAACTAAAATCCCAAACATACCAAAAAAACAATTGTGATTCCTACCTGTCAATCCCCTATCTTTTGTATTATTTAATGGACTTAGTACTGACGCATGTATCACTTTGTTTGTTGTTCAAGTTCCTAATGTATTATATTATTATCATCTCATGTTTTAATGAATTTAAGCTGATTAAATTCAAGTCTTTTTGCTTTCATTAGTGGTTTACCATGTGCTCTACAAGTGACTGGATTACACATTCTTGAGTATACACTTGTATAGTTTATAACAATTCTGCAGAGGCAAGCTTTGAAAATATTCGCACTATTACAGACTTTTACATTTTATAGCACCCATAGTCCAAACACCTTTTAAACTTTGATTTGAAAGCTACTTTAGAAAAAAAAAGCCGTTTATAAATATTTTCTTCAATTATTCAAAATAAAATTACTGAAATATAATTAGGATAATACCTTTTGCTTTTCATTTGCAATATATCTGCTTTGACAAATTGGTTAAAAAACATCTGAAAGTTACCATACTTTGTTTAATTTTTTGTTTGATAAATGATGCTATTGTAACTATAGCAATTTGTTTTGTTTTCAACTTCCTGACATTTTTACATGTATTTAATTATTTACACCATCTAATATTATTCGTAAACTGTACCGATGTATTAATCATTATTCATAATTTAGTTGTAGTTATTTTAGCAATTGTCCTATTTGAAGATTTGTCCACGATGAAAAGAAAATTTACTATAACTTTGGACAGCTCTTGTTCACCTACTGTGGGGATTTCAGTAATTTTTATTGTAGGTTGCTACCAACAGAAATGTGCATGGACGTTTTGTCAGAACACTAAATAATTCAGAGAGGATATCCATTGACATCACACAATGCATTATCTCAAACTAACTGGACAAGGACAGCACCCACTGAGCGGTTGCAACAAGTCTTGTGTCTCTGAATGTACATAAATGCAAGCTCGTATTGATACACTGTAGTTTGTCGTACATATACCTTGATAGTCCAACGCTCATAATTTTCTATGTGAATGTGCAGCTGTTGAATTTTTTACTATTTAACATTGTGAATTTTGAGTGCTTTTCTATTTTTCAGTTAGGATGGGCGCCACCAAATTTTTATTTCTGTTGGGTCAATTGCATTTCGCATCATCACTGACTTTGGTTTTGTTTCCTAGTAGTGATCCAACAGCGGTGACTCCTGTTCTGAAAAATTGTTAGTGAACCTATCGTTGTGCAGTGTTCTATCTTTAGACAGCACATTTCATGTTTATTAATTTTTATACACTTTAAAAATAGCATCCTGCCTCGTCCCTCAGGCATTTCAGCAATTTGACAATTCGTCTTTCGTTTGCGTTCGTTGGGATGGGAGCAAGAAACTCAAAGACGCCATCACCCAATGTCAAAATATATACGCCTACCCTGCATGTATCACCACTGAATCATTGCTAAGGGCAGTGGGGGACCTCAGTCTTTATCAGAAGTACACAACTTTCATGGTTGGTAAGTTGATCAGATTGTGCACATTTTTTATATGTTTCAAGCAGGATTCTCTGATGCATGCAGTTCTGTTTCCTTGCAGGCGCCACTCTTGATAATCAAACTGGTCAATGGACATGTTCCAACGGCCGGCAAATACCTTCCAGTGGTGACCTGATGTGGAATCCTGGTGAACCGAGCCATGGGGTCAATGAGAAATGTATGGAGACCGTTTTGCAGGGAACGACCTACGGCATCAATGATACCTCGTGCAATACCGAGTCTCCTTACATGTGTGAATTCAGTGGTAAGACCTGAATTTTTTAAAAAAACTTACAAGTGGATATTATAATATCCACTTTGACTTCCCCGGGTGCTCATGTAAAAGTTATGAAATGTCAAGGCTGGTCATGGAGTTTTTGCCGTTGATTGAACCATTGGACATTTTTATTACAATCAAATTTCTCTAACACTTTGATGGCCCGATTTTATGAACTTTTTTTCTTGTTTTTTGATGCCATCTAACATTGTATGTAAAACATGTAATACCCAGTCAACAGGGAGGAGTGGGGTTGTCAACCAAATGCATTCGTCATTATTTAAAGTAAACATTTGGCCAGTTGTCATTCAGTTTTGCAATAAACTGGGTGTCATTGCCACCATGAGTCTATTTGCCCGTTTTGTCAATGATCCAAGGTTGTAACGATCTACTAATTAATTTTAGCTAAACTATTAATTTTCAGTCACTTGCGACAGAGCGAAGCCAGGCGAGTTCTATCAGGTGGGAAATTACTCGTATTGCTTCAACAACGTCTTAACTACATATACCGAAGCAGCGGCAATTTGCAGCAGGATTGGTGCGCAGCTGGCGTGTCCCAGAGACTCGAACACCACTGCATTTTTTCAACGTGTGGCTAATGCCAGGACAATGCCAAATGTGTATGTTGGTAAGTCCGAAACATTGATTCGATCTTTTGGCTATAATCATAGCTATGATTATAGGGACTGATCATCCAACGACGTGTAGGTTTAACAGACCTAGCTTCGGAAGGCAACTTTACGTGTTGGGACGGAAGTATCCCTACGGTCGGCGATTGGTTATCTGGAGAACCAAACGGAAACACCGTTGAGAATTGCGCGGCATTGGCCAAGAGCGCCAGCTACAAGCTAGCCGATTATGTGTGCGAAAGGCCTCACTATTCCATATGTGAAATTCCATACTCAGGTAAGGCACATATACTTTCTTTCATGAACATAATAAATGTTTGCATTAGGTTAGCACTGATATGGCTGTGTCTGATTGGGCGTGAATGTTTGTGTTTAGTGTAAACAGAAATTTTGAAGTGATTCTACGCATATTTATTTTGTCATGATAACAGAGAAAACATATGATATGGTGTAAGTGTAGTGAATTGCTAGGAATAACTCTTTGATTTTCAACATTGATATTACACGTTCATGGAACGACCTCATTTCTGTTTCTGCGCTTCCAATGGGGATGAGTGGGGAAAAAAGAAGAGTCAATGAAAAAAAAACCTGAAATCATTCATGTAGTTTTTTTATAGGAGTTCACATTTTAAAAATAAGTATACAATACATTTTGCCCTGCTGCTGCTTCCCCTCCGACATAGACATAATGAGGGAGTGATTTTCTCCTAGCGGCTCACAGGTTAACAGTGATTGCTCTTGTGCAGGGGTAGCTAAATAAAAAAATCGAGATTTTAAGTTTGTTAAGTGAAATTAGGCACAAAAACACACTAAACGGGAAAATAACAAAAAAACACTGGAAGAAAAACGAAAGAGCGAAAAACAAAAAATTATAAATAAATAAAAGGAATAAATTGTGACAGCTAGGACATGCGTCATTCTTGTATACTAGAAAAGTAGAACGGCATAAAGTAACAAATGAACTATATTTTGGTCAATGCTTTACGTGTATTTGCTTTACTACTATTAAAATTAGGGATTTATTGAATTTCGTATGTGCTGATTTTGCAATGATTAATATTTTTTTCTGAAAAAAGTGACTATTTCAAAGGGGAATTTTTCGAGGAAGTAGGCTGCATTACTTATTTGTCTCAAAAACAAGCATTGCATATAAGCTTATGTACATGTACATGTATAAGCCTGATCATGGCATCGCTCATCATATGTGCATTACATTAAATTGGTCTTAAACCCCTTGTTTGAAAGTGTTTGTGTAATCCAAAACTTCGAACCATTTTTAAATAAATTTTTACTGAAGTTCTGCAGTCTACGTTCAGTCTGGAGCTTGTTCTGAGTTATGGGCTATTGATATGACAATTTGCAAGTGGTGTTGATGTGGGTCATGCTTCTCATTGGTTTGTGCAGGGCAATTTGATAGCGTGGATCTATCCTGCAAACACATTATTATTTGTTTCCTGTCGTTGGCAAAGTAAAACATGTGTTATTAAATAAATACCGACCTAAATGTACTAATGCGGGCATTGGTGAGTAGAATATATTTTCGTGTGTTATTAAATTTGAATTCCAGGAAATGAATGATAATTTGTGTTAATACACTGCATGCTAAACCAGCAGTTTATTAATTTGAAAAATAAATAAAGGTAATACAAATTAAAATTGCATGTTGTAGTGGGTCTTCATTTTCTGAAATTGAAAAGATAAATTGTAATTAGTATATTTTCGCCATTCTAATGATTTGCAAAACACAAAAATCAAATATTTACATCTTGAAGTTGATATATTTGCCTCTGGGAATTTTGAAAGTATTGATGATTGAAGCCATATATCCCATTTAGGTTAAAAGTTTAGTTCTAAGTAGGGTACCATTGCGCCAGTTGGCAGCTATTATTTAATGCAACAGTGTATTTGTCCTTGTAATTAGCACTGTCATGAAAACATTGGCAGGTTTTGATAAAAGCCAATTCTTTGGATATAAAGCTCTGAGTGATAGGTCTGAATTGCAGTATCATAACTAAGTTACATTATATGCTCATAAAATAATATATCACCTCATCAACGAGAGAAAACCAGTTGCCTTTTCATCCCTTTCTTATCTGAAATTCTATTATTAAACAGACCACTACCGGGTATTGAGAGAATTTACTCGTATGCACGCGCTTATCACGTGTGTACATTGGATTTTCTGCTACTCAAAAAATTATCTCATTTGGGGCATCACCATTATCTATTATCCAGAACGCGCTAAATAAGGCCCAAAAGTTTCAGGCTGGTACAGAAAAGAAAAATGGTAAGTTTTTAATAACTCATGTTCTTGCCAATTTGATTTTAGCTATTTGTCTCCATAATGTTTCTTCGTGTTTAATTGCACTATCACAAGAATGCCATGGTGCTCTTCTATGTGATCTTCATGATTACGTCGATTGTAACATTCGATTTTTCAAGCGCTCAACAAACAACCAAGCCTCATATAATCTTCATTTTAGCTGATGACTTAGTAAGTTGCATTTTTTAGTAGCATTATACTTGTACCTACTTTTCAGAATGTTACTAATTCTTGGTGTGCCCAGGGCTGGAATGATGTGGCATTTCATGGATCAGAACAAATCCCCACCCCTAACATCGATGCGTTAGCTTCAAGGGGAATTATTTTGAACAATTATTACGTTCAGCCAATTTGCAGCCCATCTAGAAGTGCTCTACTGACCGGAAAACACCCAATTCATACAGGTAAATGGAACTCAGTGTCTTTAACAGGTACGATTACATAAGCAGGGCTATACAGTAAGGACAAATGTTTGGCTATTATGCTGACCAAGGATTTTTCCGTTACTATACTTTTTTTGTTAAATTCATAAGGTTAATATTCAGATGACCCTTTGCTTGATGATTATTTGCTCCCTAACTTATTTGCTGATGTTATTTCAAGAAATGAAATCTGTAGTCTGTGAAGTCTGTAGGTGTCCATTGCTATTCTACTTGTACATACAGTACATTTATTCAGTATTGATTGACAAATTTGTGATTTAATCCATGCTTCCCGAATCCGTGTAAGTTACTCAAAAATATACAAAAATTGGGTTGTTTTAGAACGCCACCTGAGTAGTGGAGAATAAGAAATACTTTGAGAAAAGGAATTTCTGTGTGTGTGTCAGTCTAAAAAGTATTGGATTTAGTCTATTGTAGTAAAGTCACTGCGTCAAATGTGCACAAAATCTTCATATTCAAACCCTGAGTAACCTTTGCATGTCATTTGTTTGCACCTAACCTGACCTAAAATCACCAGAGAATTCAATTTCTGGTTTAGCTGCCCCTAACCAGCAGGCAATCACTGAAAGCCTGCAAACCGTTAGATCAAGTATAACGTCTTTGAATGTCATTGAACATTTCCTTCTGCATGTCAACTCTACTAAAGATCTAGAGTTTAAATAAAAAAGATTGTTTTTGATGCAGGGACTATACTGGACTCTCGCCAATAAAATCATTTTGGTTATACTAGCTAAAAGGACTGAAAGTGACAAGGCTGTGTCTCGCCCGTAGGGTTCCCAGAACCTGATTGTTTACATAAATTACCTTAATTGTTTTACCCAAATTGTTCTGTTGTGCAATTTTTCTTCTAATTTCTAATAGGCATGCAAGTTGATGTTATTTATGGTATGCAGCCGTACGGATTGCCACTTTCAGAAAAGCTTTTACCAGAACACCTAAAAGATCTTGGATATGTGAATCGTATTGTAGGGAAGGTAGTTAGAGCCTCTTCCATTTCCTGGTTTCTGTAAAATTTATTTTGAGTTAAGTGGATGCATTTATATTGAATATCGTTGCTTTTATTGCAGTGGCATCAAGGATTTTTCAAGAGTGAGTATACCCCACTATACCGTGGCTTCGATTCCCATTTTGGATACTATGCAGGCCACCAAGATTACTACAGCCATCAGGCTCAAGAAGACGTAAGAGGCAAAGTCGATGTATAAGAATTATTATAGATTTTAAAATTATTTTGCATTTTCAGGGTGAAAATATTGGATTTGACATGCGCAGAAATTTGAGTCTGGCTTGGGATACTGTTGGGAAATACTCCACCTCTCTTTTCACGGAAGAAGCTGTGAATATTGTTGAAAATCATGATATTACACAGGTAGCCTGGCTATCTTCATATTTTAATTTTGATCACCATGTATACTGATCAGTATCTGATAATTTTTGTTGGAATTGATTATTTTCTAGCCTCTATTTCTATATGTTGCAGAATTAGCTACCCATGCAGGAAATCCCACAGACCCAATACAGGCTCCTGCAGCCTATGTGGACAAATTTTCGTACATCGAATATCTTCCAAGAAGAAAATTTGCTGGCATGAAAATCGTTTAGAAGATTTGCATCTGGCCAGAAAGGGATTATTACAAACGTCATTTAAAAAAAGAAATTCACTGGAATTGATTATCTGATTTTGTTTCGAAACTAAATGCTGCAAAAACATTTTTTAAATTTCAAACAATATAACTTTCGTTCTTCAATTAGTATCATTTATCAGTTTTTTGAACAACAGATTGTCCATTGCACTGTTTTTAAAACTAATATTGTCCAAAAGCAATGCATACTTGCATATCGAGTTGAATTTACAACTTTTATCTTCCAGTGTTCAAACGTTTGAATCCTTCCTTTTTGCCTTAATTCAGTAATTCAATATGTACATGTAGTTAGCCCATAGTGAGTGTTAATTGCTTCATTTTGTTTTTAGCGGTTTTGACTGCTTTGGATGAGTCCGTCGGTAATATCACATTAGCGCTGATCAACAAAGGAATGATCAACAATTCAATAATAATATTTTCAACGGACAATGGCGGTGCTGCTGGAGGCTACAACCAAAATGCTGCTTCTAACTGGCCTCTTAAAGGGGTTAGTAACGTTTTTAAAAAAATTATTTTTAATTCGTTTTTCGGAAAAACATATTGTGGGAAAAGATGTTGGAAATGCTTTGTTTATTTGGAAAATACTTTTTTCACTTTTCTATAAACAATTTTTGGTCGAATATTTCATATTGAAATATTGACTCCTTCACCAGGGTCTCCCTTCACAAAAATTCAAATTTTTTTTTTAATAGTTTCAAATATTGTTTTAAAAATTAAGGACAAAGATAATCTAGAAAATAGGCCGTTTTTAACTTCATCATATGTGTATTTTAAAAATGTTGAGTTCTTTTATTCCTCATTTTGTATCATTTTTTTAACACTGACTGTTGTATGTACCAGACAAAGGACACATTATGGGAAGGTGGCGTAAGAGGTTCTTCCTGCATTTGGAGTCCTTTATTGCACAATGTATCCCGAGTTTCAGATCAAATGATGACCATTGAGGACTGGTTGCCCACTTTATATTCAGCTGCAGGTATTAGGACAAAAGCAGTCTTTGTCAACCTACGTTCAGCAATGCCAGACTAAAATTAGCGAATTTAATTTTTAGGTGGAAATTATGCTGATTTGGGCCCAATTGATGGCATTGATATGTGGGCTAGTTTAGATTCAGGTGCACCTTCACCTAAAACAGAAATCCTACACAATATTGATGATGTGAGAAACGTTTCGGCTCTTCGATCTGGAGATTATAAAATTGTCATTGGTAAGTGTATTACCATTATATAAATCCAGGTTGTATCAATATTACCGATCTGCTATTCTTTCTGCATTGTTAAAGTTGTTTCTGAAAACAAAGTATATTACGATGTTGATAGGTGATAATTTATTCTTAAATTGAAATTTAAAAGGGATATGTTTGTAAATCATCCCAATATAAATACTATTTTAAAAGGATATTTCATTTTAGGGCGGACGTATGGTGGAAGGTATGACCACTGGTTTGGCCCTTCTGGCGAAATTATAAATAATACGATACAACCTCGACCGACTGATTCAAAGTTAAAGCCACATTTGGACAAATTTCAAAAAATAAATGGCAAGTTTATTTCAGCCCGCTTTACGCACGATTATTGATTCCAGAATAATCACATAAACCTTTTTTATTTTTAGATGCAGATTACAAGTCTTTAGTGCAGCAAGCAGTAGTGGATTGTGGAGAAAAGCCTGAAAATGTTTCGCTGCGTTGCAATTTCAGAGTGCCTTGTCTTTATAACATTGCAGAAGACCCTTGTGAATATCGTAATATAGCTGACGATAATCCAGATATTGTTGAAAACCTTTTGGAACGGTTGGATTACTATAGAAGCACAGCTGTACCACCAGGTAATCAACCTAATGACCCAAATGGCAACCCCAAATACCATGGCTATGCATGGGTGCCTTGGCTAGATACCACAACCAGTAATTCCGTTCGACAGTAGAGTTATACAATAAAGGTAAACTGATTTTTGGGCGGGTTAATTAATGGTGAATTAATTTGAAGTACATAAACACTTTGATTGCACACATTAATTAGGCAGATGAACTCCTGCCAAATTGTAAATAATATAACAGTGATTGAAATAAAAATTGCGGTACTTTCTTAGAAGCCATCATATTAAATATCGAACCAAAAATTATCAGCACAAAATTAACAGAAAATTATTGCTATTAAGCAAAAAGTAACTAGTAAAATTACTAATGATGCAACAAAATGACATGTATTACGAAAATTTCAAACTAAAGCAATTCAACAAGGCCAACTATCACTGCAAATAATTTACTAGTTTTAAAATAAACCCGCATTTTGCAGGAAGGTCTTCGAGATCAAGCAATCCAATACACAGTTTGACTAGGTCGCCGTCTGATTGGTGTAATTTAAAATCCAACAACTGGTCATAGTAGATCAAGATAAAAGGTGGCAAAATGGAGGCATGACCTTTTTTGAATTTCGCGCCAATATTTCCATCGCTGATCACTAGATGGCGATAGCATACTATGGAATGTTTTGGCGGTTTTTTCTTGAAATGGATGCAGTGACTTGTAGGCCTATGATTTTTATCGTAAATGTGATTCACGGCATTTATTTACGTCGATTTAGTTGTCTTCGATGAGTTATGGGTAGCAGGGAAGTAGTTATAGAAAAGCCGCTTCGGTTTCTGAGACGAGGTAAGTTGAGATATACACTTCCATTCCAAAGTTAGCTTATACAATTCTAACATCCATGGCTCTACAATTGAACAGTTGTCGAATTCAACTGGACTGATCTTCCAACTTCATGTTGGAACGTTGGCACTATTGAAATCACCCAAATACGTTTTCTGAAAATAAATCTTCCCGTTTTCAAGTATGCCTAGTTGATAAAAGACTCGCTTTTGGTGAGAAAATTAAGCTGAAAGCTACTGTGGACACGTTATTGGCAGGCTCAACAGAGCATGGACTGCTGCCTGAAGAAATTGACAAACTTGTGCAGGTTATTTGCAGCAAGGTTTTACGTAAGTACCGCAAAAGCATCGTATATATGCTTCAATTTAATATGCAACAGCGAGCCATTGAATGTCATTGCCATTATTTTCCAGAGGACAGCAAACGCAAGCTGCTAATCAAGTGCCTTCTACCTAGGGATTATGTTCCAGTGAACGCTGTCTTGAAATGTTTCTCATGGATGAACTCTGAAAAAGCAAATAATCCAACAAAAGTACGTAAGTTGCAACCTACAGCTGAACCTGAGAAAGTGAATGGCTGTTTAGAGAAGGTTGACCGTACTACATCACTATGTATTCGTATAATATGATTCAAATTTTCGTCTAGGCTATACCGTTATCTGATTTATCTTTGATTGCAGGCTATGATGTTGTGTTGGATTGTGTCTGTGCTCGACTTTCTTGATGATTTAGAACCCGTGCTTTTATTATATGATTCAGTGTGTTTTTGGATGAATAATGATGCTTTGGTAAAATAACTGATGTTTTCCTCTTTTTATTTTTAAAGATTTATTAGATTTTCAACTAAATTTTCTGTACTTTTTATGTCCAACATTAGCGCTGGCATGCAAGCGTCCTTTTAACATTAATTACAAGAAAGAAAGATGTACGTCTTTATCGAGTTAAAAGATTTCTTCGTTTAAAATCTGCATTGGTGAGTAGAATCATTTTATGTTAATTACTTTTACGTGTGTGTAGAGTTTTGAGTTTAATGTTTTTATATTAACTAGGGTGTTGATGCTCATTTGAACAGCATTCTCTCTTTGTATAAAGATTATTGCCCACATTTGATTCCAATGTCAATTCAGTACAGTTCAAAAGTTGGTAGAATTTCATCTCTATTTGAGGGTTTGTCACAAAAACTGGGTTGTATTAAATAACTACAAATCATCTAGGGAATTTCTCCTCGGCCTTACTTGTATTGGATGAATCATGTGAAAACGATTCAAGCTAGAAACGTGCAGATGGAGCGACCGATTTATAATACGTATCACAACTCGACAGTGTTTTGGGAAGCCCAAAATGACGTTGGTCATAGGAAACTTCAGGTAATTTAGAAAGTCGATTTTATTTCGAGTGCACAAGCCATTTTGTTAATTATGAGGCAAAGTTCACTTTTTCCTTCAAGATAGGAAAGAAACGAAAGCTAACATCTGTATTTCCTGAAATTAAAGATCCTACTGGACCTCTTTCATTTACTGACCAAAAAGTTGATAGGGTGGCGGATCTTATCCCGCTTCACTACATCACCTCGCTCGATAAATTACTCGACAATATTGCAAGTCTAGAGGTAGGTAACCATCACCCGTATCATCGGGGATTGTGATATGTATATATTATTTGATTGTGTTTTTAAGTTTCTAACTCACTGAAAATGCCACATTCTAATCATTGGTAACGTATCGTCTTGTTTAAGTTACCCCGCCAAGCCATTCTTGTTCTGAAGTATCCAGTACTGCGGAATCTCATATCCTGTTATAAGGATTTTGAATATCTGATGCGTTTTTCATTCCGCATCCATTGGATTCTATTTGATGGTTAGAAGCTAAAATTCTAATTTTAGTTATACAAATATATTAACGTGTAATCGAAAATGTCATTGAAAACGTAGTTCAAATTTTGAATGTTCATTCTCTTTCATGTAGACTTAATTTGCAGGGATATCAGAGACGAAAAAGATACTGAGCTTTTTTTACTCAAGTTGGCGCAGTTTTGTGAATACCTTCAGGTAACTAGTTTCATTGCCGTTAATTTCACAGTGCAGCATGTAGGCAAACATTTGTTCAGATTGTTTTCAACCACCATTTCACATACAACCATTGTTTGACTGATTGGCATATTTTTTAAAAATTGCCATGTTGATTTTGGAGTTGTTCTCTAATGCGCCTTTCACCTTTTTGGATCAAAAGTGTGTTTGCATTATATTTTAAGGAGGGCCATCCAGCTGTTGAGCAGTTTCTGGAGAAATACTTATCATCTATTTGGAATGGCCATGATTATTCCAAGCTAATATTATCTTTTATCACAAGGCTGCGGTTGAGATCAGTTGACGGTATACTGTGTAAAAAATTATTTCAATTATATATGTTGTTTGTTATATATGAGCTGTAAAACCCATTGTTGATCGATGAGATTTGTAGAAATGAGTGGTCTCATTGCATGTTTGATTTTTTAGAACTGAAACTAATTTTGCTTCCGATTAAGCGGGTGTTCAACTCATCGCTGCTTAGTTTTAAGGTAATATTGTTTCATTTAACTCTTCTAGTCCAGTTGTTCAATGATACATAAAATGTGAATTTTTCTATTTGATTAGTTTGATATACTAAATGCATTGACAAAACTTTTAAGTAACATGACACATGTTGAATACAGTCGATGGCAACAAATTGAAAGGACTGCAAGTGCAGAACCAATGTCAGTTGTTACGTAAGATAGCGATTCATTTTGCGATAATATAGACAGTATGAATATGGTTCATTTATACCTTCTCAAAAACGTTTTAAAATTGTAGCGCTGAAACTGACTCCAATTCTTTGTATTTGTTTGGGGATGAAACCTTTAACCATGACCCTGTGTATACCATCGTCTATTTGATTGAGTTTTTGAACGAGCTCTATATTAGAAGTTTGATTACGGAGAATGGAAACACAATTCTGCTGCATTCTGCATTATTTTTCTACCAACTGGTAAAAGTTTTGTATCGTCATATCATGATTAGCAAGTTTTTTAAGAAAATTTGTTCAACGGGGCATTTTCTGTTTTTAGGCAGTAAAGCTAATTGGTGCTTGCAACCTTCCTTACATGATATGTCCTCCGCCTATAGTCGTCTACTCTGCGTTATTCTCATGTGATGGAGTCGCTTTGACGAGACTGTGTGGAATTCTTGTCAAGTATGTTTATTTCTCAGCATGAGATACTTTCATGAAAAGCCCCGTTTGCATTCCCGTCATTATTAGTATTTTGTTTAAAAAACACTAAATAATAGTTTTAGCTCGAAAACTTATCTGCACTCACTTTATCCTGTGCTATTCTTCTTTATTGCAATATTTTCATTAAAAATGGGAAAATCGTCAAAATCAACAACTTATGACCTGGCTTTTTCGAAACTGGCTGTTGCAGATATTGCGGGAAGATGCAAAAAAATTCAATTATGGTTATTTGATGTCTAGTGTATTAAAGTAATTTCACCTTTGGAATTAGTTCTCTGTAACATTAATAGAAATGTACAAAACACAAAATTAATTGATATTGTGGGCAATGTCGTTGCATTGGTAATATTTATCAAAAACAACATACCAAAAAATTTCCTAATGTATTATTTCAACAGATGGTTTTTTTTTCTGTATCAGGGGAGCAGGTGATCCTCATCCCATTTCAACTCAATGTCAATATTTTAACATCTCCTTTACCTTATCTTTCTTTCAGTTGCACAGGTGCAATGGCAAAGTTGAAAGATTTTACAAAACACAGGCGAGATTATCAGGATTTGGTGGATAAAGGCATTGCCCAAATCAAATTGCTTAACACATATGCCATTGATGTGATCAACTCATTATGGAGGGATAAAGCCTTTGTTGCCACGGCTGCCTCCCAAAACTCAACTTTTAATCTATTGCAAAATGTCTTGGTTGATACAGATGTTCCAAAGATGAATTCTGCGTTTTCAATTAGCAAACATTTGGGCCTCATTGGACATTCGATGACATATGCTGAAACGGTAAGCACTGTCGTCATTATCCGAATTTAATTACATCCCGAATTTGCAAATAATTGATAAATATTTTGGCAGATTGCTCCTTCCACGGGTGACTTCAGATTTATTCCACATAAAAAGGTAAGAGCATCGCACATTGCGATTATCTTATTCAATCTTCCCATCTTTTATAATTTTTATTGATCGATTTAAAGAACAAACCTCAGAAGAAAGCATATCTGGAATTTCTTCAGCGTGAGGGATACGGAGATATTAGCTTGTTATTCAATGCATTTCTTAAACTTTGATAAATAGCCGGTAGTTTTCACCTCACTTGAGTCTGCGGTTTTTCAGTTGTGTGATTATCCAGCCTGATTTTAAAATTAAAAAATACAGTCGTTTTAATTTATCTCTGCATTGTGTTTTCTATATACGCGTTGACCTGGACAAGGCAAGTCTTTCCCCTGTCATCTCCCTGATTTCTTTTGTAGTGGATCGCATGTCATATTCTTGTGTCTGACTGAGTATTCAAATGTCTTGCTAGCAGGTATCGTTTTATTTGCTAATGAAATATGAATGCGATCATTCGTTTACTCACTGGCATTTGCATGATCATTGGGCGAGTCAAAGATATGCATGACTTTTTTGAATGATCTTTAACACGCCGGTAACTAGCGCCTTGTTCTGATTAGAAACGCGCTGCTGTCATCTCACGCCCTGAAATTTAATAATGGCCAAAATTATCAGCACAGGAGAAATAATGATAAAGTTGTTCATAGACGTCAAATAATTTAACTGGCGATTGTTATGACATCGTAACGAAAACGAAGTAACGATGTCATCCTAACGATGTGAAATAATGTGTGTGTATATAGTGTAAATGAGCCGCACTGTAGATATTCGAAACAACCAAGTCCTTGCAGGCTTCTGGTAAATTAGAAAATGCGTCGAAGCAATGACTATTGTCATGCCAGCTTTATACTTCAAGCAGAAACTATACAGTACAATGTCAAGGTGCATTATAAATTTATAATGCCATTTTAGTTTGATCATGGGATGGCATTTTTTTAATAGACTGGTGCCAATTCTTTGACTTAGGGGCCATCCCTTTGACCATGTCCTCTTTGTCCAAATATTTCCCTGATTGAAATATTTAACCCTTTGGTCCAAATTGAAAATTTGTACGAACGTCACCTATAATGCATGGTTGATGATTTACAATTGTATTTGCATGTGAAATTGGGCACTTCTTCAGGAAGATGCTTAACTGCACAGCACTGATGCTTTACATCTTCCAAGCGTGCCTGCAAATAATTTGTGTACATGTTATATAAAGTCCAAATATGCAAATTTGTCCTCACGCACGCACTACTATAAATCTTGCATGCGAGGCTGCTACCAGGCCATAGGTCAACGGTCGGCTTTGGCTCAATGCCAATAAGTCAAACTTTTCAGGTTTTAAAATAGGTCTAATGACTAATGTGAGAATTTTGACATGCCATTCTATACTGTACATACTGTAGCTGGTCATTTAAATTTTTTACTTTTCCGTGATTTTTATTTGCTTACCTTGAACTTCATTAAATTAAAAAAAAAAAAAAAAAAACACGAAGTGCTGTGCACCAAATCTGAATTATTGGGGTCACGTGGTTTGCGCTCAATCTTTTGGCGCCACTGACTAGTGTGATGCCAGTTCAGGCTGCTTCGCCCAATAGGCCCACCCTAAAATCTATCAATATCCTTTAGTTGAGGATTATTGTTATTAAGCGTCACTGGGTCACCTTTTAACCCCTAGGCAGACATTAAAGCAAAATTGAGGGCAACGACCGCAGGTGAAAGACAAAATGAAAGGACTCGTGGAATATGGGACATTTTGGCTTCCACCATTATGCAGTCATGCAAAAGCAACCAGAAAACCCATTCATTCTTTCAGCTTTTTCAGCAAAACTCACTTGACTTTTGAGCAGGTGGGGAAATTTGCATCCCTTTTGTTATTCGGACTCACGTACAGAAACATCCCCCGCCCTTAGTTTTCATTTCGCTTCCACTTGGAGTTTCCAGTTCGAGTCCAATGGTAAGTCTATGAATGATTGTTTTTTATTCTAATATTTGTGTCAAATTGGCAGAGCTTCTTTCTAAGTATGAAAATCGGATGGTGTTTTTGTTTTTTTTGGACAAATAATAAAAATTAGTGTACACTAATTTTACAAATAGCTTTGAATTTGACCGTTTATGAAACAATTGGAAATTTGGTTTGCTATTTCGACATGGTTGTTTTGGGAGAATGGGGCATGAAAACACGAGCAATGGCGAAAATGTGAATTTTTCAAAGCATTTGAGCGCATGCATTCAATTTCCCGCCAATTTTGAAATAATCCACACATTATGTCGGTGTAACATACAGTGCAGTAATTGGTCGTCAACAATCACTTGTATACACTTGTAATCACTTGGTATACCTACATGTACAATGTACATGTACATGTACATATCACTAAATGTATACCAAGTCACTCATGTTGTTTTTTTTGATTACCTTTGTCAACCTGGTAGCATGTTATACCACAAACACAGTAAACAGGAAGTCGCGTGCTCATCTCGAGTTAAGCTTCTTTAAGCTGTTTACATGCCATTGTAGCGACTGTTTACTTGCTTGGTTTGAGATGCCTTGAATTAAACCACCACATCAATTCTCAAATGGAGTAAATGCAAAGTCGAGTAAATTAAGATATAGAAACAAGTTTTCATACATGTACATTACATGGTTTACATGTGGTTTTTTTATACAAGGTACAGTACATGTACATGTACAGTGTATACATTCACTAAAAGGTCCACTTGTCTAGTCAATTGTCAAAGTACAGTATGTATTGTAAATGTACAGTGTGGTCACTATGGTGTATTATTATAATTAGGTATCATGTCTTTGAAAATCTATTGATCCCCAGATATACAGTTGACAAAAAAAGTATTGGGACACTATGAAAATTGTGTTTCACAATTATATTAAATTGCATACATTTGTAA
>JAQFYZ010000744.1:0-33915 GCA_034695085.1 Cylindroiulus punctatus | reverse complement strand
CAATCGCAAACTGGCGATTGGATTCTATTGGTCGGCGCTTTCAGCCCAGTTCCATCTCTTCGTGGTTCTACTATTATAGTCTATAGTATGTGCTTAACTTGTGCAATTCTGCGCTGCTAGCGTTGGTGTCTGCAAAAATGCATTTTATTTCTTCCAAGCCTAACAGCATACTGTAATATAAGCCAATAAGATACGACGTGTCACCCTGCGTTTTTCCCGGTCAGGTTTTTTTTCTTTCTCTGTTATGACTTGGGTCATTCTTGGGGTATTATGAGGACTGATGTCAAGGCAATAAGCATGCCAATTCACGCGTATTAATCTCGAAAATGTGCCACTCGTGGCTTCCGGTTGTTCGATTGTTTGTTAATCGAAATTGCCGTCGTTGATTTCCCGGATCTGGACGCCGTTGCTGTTACCCAACGTCCAATTGGGCGTTTCCGCCGCTTGCGTCACGCCGGAAGTGAGTGGTGGCGCCACCCGACCACTTCATTGAAGGTGAAATTGAAAATGTTAACGAGCAATTACATTTTATTTTTTGCATTGACCAAAATTGCCCAATTTCAATGACCTGTTCCAGCGCTCTCTCCAAAGGATGTCCCACAAGGGGTTTCTGGCCAGCTGTGGCGCTAATCAGCCCTCCTATTTCCAATTAATGTTGCATCAATAATGGGTGACAAATGATGATGATTGTCATCCCCTCTCCCTTTCTTTCTCGCTTGTTTTTTGGGGAGGTCAGCAGCTGCGTGACCTCTATTCAACCTTCTCGGAAACACCACCAGGAGTTGCTGCAGATCATAAAGATTCTGCAAACTCAGCAAATTAACGAGTTGACTGAAGTAACGACACACAGTGGCTCCAATTTCTGAAACAAGTTGAGACTGGTCCGTTGGAAAAAACAAAATGGAGTCTGTGTTCCCGTGGTGCACCGCGCGGAGAAACATGGCGGAGCAAAATTGCTGGTTTTTATTTCTGAACGAATTTTCTGACGCTTTCCTGTTTATCAAACGGCTGCTGAAGAGGGCAATTGATGTGAACCGACGCCAACCGGATTTCGTTGATAGCGTTGTTTACGATCGTATCCATCTTTGGTGTAACTGGTTTAGGAGGCGGTTTGGTTGTTGCGTCAAAACTGCGTGGTTTGGTAATACTGTACCATCTCGCCAGTGCTTGATGAATTCTACTACAGTATGAACATGTACATTAGCTAAAATATTCTGTTGGATTCGTTCCGATATTTGAGGAAGGCACCTCACACCCAGCAAGTTGAAACGCTGCAAGTAGCGTGTAAACGGTTTAAACAGCTTTAACGTGAGACGAGCACGTAACTTCTTGTTTGCGCTGCAACCAGACGCAGATCTGGTGCTGTATTGCAAACCAATGGGGGAAATGTGCTGTATCTGTTTTGTTACTTCGACTCCCCCACCGTTTGGACGTTATACAGTTACAATGTATTTCAGCATAATGTATGCCGTTTACAAGCATGCAGTTCAGTGTACCTTAATTTAACGCGTGTAAACATGTTACTGGTCGTTAGGATATTATGAATAGGCGCGGGTGGGGGGAGCGGTTGATCCTAGCTATAGTAGAAATACGAACTGATGGAAATGAAGTACAGCCAATCAGAGATGTCGCTTATCGATTAGGGATTCCTGGTTTTTGGTTGTTGACAGGAAAATGGCTGACGCCTCGAGCTGAAGCGCCTCCGATGTTGTCAATCGCAAACTGGCGATTGGATTCTATTGGTCGGCGCTTTCAGCCCAGTTCCATCACTTCGTGGTTCCACTATACTGTTGGTACATGTATAGGCACCTCAAATTCAGCCAGTTAAATTTCGTCGCAGATGGCATGTAAACGGTTTAAACAGCCTTAAGGCAAAGCGTGTAAATCCCCATGAGTAACTTGGATTTAGGGGGCTTCAGTCAATAACGTGATCGAGTTAAAGCTCAGCCCCGTAGATTGTTGGCATCTTAGAGGGGGGAAAAGCAATCACCTGACTGTCTTCGCTGAAAACAGATAAAGTACGGTTACACAGGCGCAACGGCCGTTAGCTTTGTCGACTTAACAGCTGGTGTTCCAGGTGCGACACGTTCTCGAAGGTCTCTGGGGTGCGTCGCTGAGGCAAACCAGGTCTCGGGCTAAAAGGTGAGACCCGAAGAGCGAGGTGAAAATGCAGATTCCAGGGGACCGAACAAAAGGGAAAGCGCCGCGTGAGGGTGGGTGGAGCGTCGCTTGGCTGGAGCGCCTCCGGTGCGGTAAACAATGCGCCGGCCCATGCATTATTTATGAACGTGAAATTTACGTTCGGCAAAGGCGTTTCTGGGCC
Organism: Cylindroiulus punctatus; assembly: GCA_034695085.1. Classification (NCBI taxonomy): domain Eukaryota; kingdom Metazoa; phylum Arthropoda; class Diplopoda; order Julida; family Julidae; genus Cylindroiulus; species Cylindroiulus punctatus. The sequence goes on along the minus strand of JAQFYZ010000744.1, from coordinate 31,592 downwards.
AGAGTTCATTCGGCCTGCGAGGGGCTCAGGGGGGCCCACGTGAAGAGCTGAGGGGAATCTCTCGAGGGAATCTCGGTGGCTTTCTGGAGCTCCATCTCCCATTTTCGTGCCACATTTTAACCCTTTTTCGACCAAAAACCCTCGCGTTTTTGTTCTCATCGTGGTATAATTAGGTCATTAATACTGGAAGGCAATCTCACGCTGGCATCGCTTTTAATGGCTTTGATTAATTTTTTATCTGTCTTTTTTTATTTTTGGAAAGTTTTTTATTTGTTGGTGCTGTTCAATGTCGAATGAAAGTGACGGGTTGGGTGCGTTGAAATCGCCAGATAATCCACGGGAGAGACGTGATAAACGGCACGGCGCGGTTTTTTTACCCCCAAAAGAGGGGAATTAAATTATGTTTTATTGGGGTCTAAAGAGTTGAGGAATTTTGTTTTCGTCGGGGCGAGCGCAGGGTGTGTGTGCCCGAATCCTTCGCTGGGCGGTTTTTTGTTTTTTGGCACGGTTATAGTGGATGTAAATTTGTTTCTTATGCTGTGTATAGATTACTTAAACTTGGTTTTCGTGGAATACAGCTGTCACCGCGTTCGGATTTTCCAGGCTTCTTTAGTGAATTTAACATGCTAAGCCACACTCTTGTGCATATATTTTGATAATTTTATACAGTACTAGAGGAACGTACTACTGTATGCGTTGTCTGGGGCAACGCATTTGCATGCAATCAAATGCTGATGAATGAAATTGTTTCATGAAAATACTACCTAATGTGCATCCACGCAAACTTTCTTAGTTCGGGCCCTTATGTTTTAGGAGATAAGTCTCCCTTTCTGATAGTCCGTCCATGGAAAGAAGAAACTGAGCTGCAATAGGTTGGGTTTTCCCACGAAGCATGTGAAGCCAAAACACTTGGCCTGGCAAGATTAAATTTCCAAACAGTTTTCGAATTCAATTGGTCTATTTGCATTCCTCAGTTTCCTCTTTCATTGGACGGACTATAGTAGCTCATTTTTGGAACTTATCAGGGACTTCCTTGCGAACTAGAGTATCTTCAAGTCGAGTATGGATGGGTACTGCAGGACGATGTTTACATGCACTACTTACTTAGCTTAAGATCCGCGTGTAAACATAGTGAAATACTGAATATTTGCGCTAGCCGGCGATAAAAGGTCTTGTTGCTATGGGTGTTCTTTGTATGGTAAAAACTTCGATTTGATGTTGGAATTTGGAAATTACCATCCCCCTAGGATAATAGGCTAATTGGTCTCATAAACTTATGATAATAATAAAACAAAATGGCCTTTTTTTGTAAAAGTAAATAAGGAAATGCATGTATTATGTTATTCGTACATAGGCATTTTTACAAGTTGAGACGCCAGGGGACGCTATAGTCACTCTAAACGCATGTTACCCAGCCTCGGGTTACCACATCGCCATGTTGTTTGTTACCCCCTTCTTGGTGCACGTCCTCCCTATCCCAGTTTTTGCCCAAACATTTTTCCTTTCTTGTCCTGCCCCGGAGGAAAAGTGCGTTTTTTACCTCCCTTTTCTGTTGTTCCTTTTGCCAGCACTTTGCCAGCGACCGAAGGCTCACCTTTCCCCACCCTTCACTTCCTCGTCATTACACGTGAGCGTTTACCCCCGTATCCTTTTCCCCCGAAATGAGCAAAAAAAGGCCAACATTTTTTTGTTGGCCTTTTTTTTTGGATTTTTTAAACAGATACACGCAGGGTGTTCCGGTCCTGGCCATGCCAATTGTCTCCTGCAGGTTGTTGCCTAAACCCAGTTTTTACCTCCTCGAACAGCTGATATCATCGCCAAACCTCCTTATGTAACGATGTGGCTTCCCATAAAATGCATCGCAAATTAAGGGTTTCTTGCTGTTGCCAGGCGGCGGCCATCTTGGATCCGGAGCTTAATTTCCAGTAATTGCGCCTTGTGCGTGCTCTAAACGCGTTTTTTTCGCTCTCCCAAATGAAATTCTGCTGTGGTGTTTAATGAGGGGGTATCACGTACATGGGTATGAGATCATTTTTACGCCGGGTTTTATGCTGTTGACTCGTAGCGTTTTCCGAGCCTGTGACCACCCTGCGGCTAACCTGGTGGCGCTGGTGTCTATGGCCCTCACGGTAAAAGTCATCATTTCGTGTCATGTTGCCAGGTGGCGCCACTTAAATGTCTCCATCTTGGCTGTCAGCGGATTTGTTTGAACATCTTGTACATGTAGTTCAATGGGGTGGTAGATTTACCCAAGTACGAAAATTTGTTACAGCAAAAATGATCAATGAAAGTGAAATGAAACCCACAGAACATACTGTATACAAATAATTCATTTTGTATAACATGTATATTTCATGTCGAATGTTTTTAAACCTTGGTGTGATTGCTATTGGCAGTTTTGGACGTGACTTTTTATGTTCTTTTCCGGAAATCCACCAGGTTGGCTAAACGGGGTGTTTCTCTACACTGTATATGTATACATTGTTTTGCATCTGTACAGTTTCATTGAATTTCTAATCGTATTCAAAATTCGATGTATTTGCAGTCCTTATCTTTATCAGCTTTTAAGCGAGTTTAATGCGAAAATGGCGTCATTCAAGAACGTTTGGGGACCATGGCCTTATTTGCGAGGATAAAACATTGATAAGACGTGTCCAAATTTGAATTATTTTTCCTTGTATACATATACGCGGTGCATCAGAATTACTCATTTGTTGCTGCAGATAATGTTTTTGTGAGGGTACATTTTATTTAAATGTCATACATGTATTTAAAGGGATACCCGCCATTAATAATTAGTTGAGTGGCTGAAATGTGTAGTTTTGATAAAAGATGCAGTTTTTAAAGATTGCCAACGCCATCTAGGAGTAACAGGGTGTGCTAGAACATACCTATAAGCTACATGTACAATGTACACTGTATAACGTTTGTTGTGCTAAATTTGCAGACTTATTGATCACTTTTGAGCAACACAAATGTGACTCATCATTGTCCAGTAAAGTCTTTGGTCAAAATGGCCGCCTTTAACCACAATTACACAGTGTGGGTTATTCGAAATTTAACAATACTGTTAAAAAAAGTGAGTGATCCTGGCCCACTCTGTTAATTGCCATATGCATTGAACCATGAAGGCTGTAGGCCTATATGGTCCCACCCAAAATGCAATCCCAATTTATTATTAATGAATTATTTTTTCTTTGGTGTTGCATAGATAACCGATATCGCGTGAATTTCAATGAATAATTATTTTTTTCCCCGTTTCCTTGAAACTGACGTTTTAATTTTTGGTTTGGGTTGCTCATTAAAATGCGTTCGAAACATTAGTGTGCCGAATGAAATTATTGAAATTGACTCCCACTTAGCGTTTTTTTCCCTGACAGTTTCGTAAATAATTGCCCACTTCATCATATCTTGTCCTTATTATCATTATACGTTGTCCTTATTAAAATTATTCTTACTTGTTCATTTTAGGTGCCGTATCCGAGGCCTGAAAGCCTTGAAAAATTTGCTTCGAAATTCGCAGAATAATTTGCAGATTTTCAAGGTACTTTTTCAGAGTTTATTTTGAAAAATATTATCATTGCACGTGATCCTTTTGGATCCTAACAAAAACCTGTCAAATTTGGTTAAAATATATACTGTATACTGTATATCTGGTATGAATTTTTTAACAATCGTCGCTCTGTCAATGTCACTGTAAAATTACTAAGTTTTTTTCTTAATTGTAACTTAAAAATGTGATTTACAGTTCTGACGGGGAATTAGATTTCGTTGAATTCAAAGAAATAGTTTGTAATAGAAGAATCTTTGTTTTTTTGACAGAATGGCCACCTGGTGTTTGGTGAAAGAATCAAAAGTTCAGATTCTGAAGCTCTGCAAGAATTTTTCCAATCTGATGACCTTGAAAGGTATGGTTTTTGTCTGGTTTAGTAAGAAATTCGCCCTGAGAGAGATTTATGAAAAGCCCTTGTGACAATTTGGTTACTTTTTTATAAACCCCAAGAGGTATTTCGAAAATATATTTACGAAGTTGTACCGTAACATAATTTGGCAACAACTGAGTTTTTGCATGATAGGTTCATGGCTCAATATAAACAAAAATGAAGCATACTTTAATATGAACAATGAAAGTTCTAAAATAGTAAAATGAATACGTGGGGAATAATCGAAAGTGCTTTGAAATACTTCAAATCACATTTCTTTCTGGGTAAGTTGTAGGATTAAAATCGTTATCTAAAGGGTGGCAATCCTTCTCACAACATCACATTCAGAAACGTTCTGTGGATGAGGGTTCTCAGGAGATTCAGTTTAGGTGGCAATTTTTCAGGTGTTTGTTTTTGCATCGCCTTGGTGGCTGAAGAAATGTTTTTTCAAACATTCTGAATTGGCAGACTGTTTTGAGGTTGAGATTTTTCACCCTTGCGAACCCGCACGATTTCCGAGTTCTTCTAGTGGCTTGTTTGAGTAATCGTTCGTTGGGCAACCCATTAATGGATGGTTTCGCACATGCACCACGAGGTCTGCCATTCAGACTTCAAGTAGCGCCACTTTCCATTATTGTTGTTGTTGTTGTTGTTGTTACTTCATCGTATTTCAAGGCTCCAACGCCATCTGGTTTAGTGTCAATGAAATTATACTTAATTTGGGGCGAATTTATAAGTCTTTTTTGCTAATTTAGACGATTTTTTCTCCCCGTTTCGGCGCCTGCCGAAGCAGTTTCTCATCGAGCTTTTTTGTTATTGTTGCGATTGCATTGCCAGACTCCAATGTCAACAAACGGGGTCATCGTCCCTTATGGTCGCTGTGTTTGACCACTTAACTCTTTTTCCCTCGTCACTATAGTCGTCTCGGCAAAAGAACGAACAAATTTTCAGCCAATCAGAGTGATTCGATTTATCGATGCACTGTGTCAGCAGAAAAAGGAAAATGGCTGCCACGCTTGATATACGTGACAGGATGGACGAATCGCAAACTGTAAATTGCATCCTATTGGTCCGAGCGACGCCATTTTTTCGTTCTTTCCCCTTAATTGTCACTTTTATAGTTGAGCCGTTTTTGAAAAATCCAAATGTTTCAAAGGTAATGCGAGGGATTTGCCCGCAGCCATTGTTATGGTTTTGGTTGCTACGCTGCCAAGCAGTTTTTCGACCCTTTTTGTGATGCTAATCTGAGTTTTTGTCTAAACCCCCAGTAAAACTGCTAGGATTATCCAATTGAATGAGGTCCACACTGAGTCTGTACTGGGTGTCAGCATAGGAGACTAGTGCTGCCAAGAAATTTGCTAAAGAAATTCATATATTATGTCATCGTCTTGGGCTGAGGGAGGGGGCAGCTAATTATTGTCATCATTGCTGTTTGGAAGGGAATTAAAGTGTGTCCTGTAAGGTAGCCCTGCACCGTAAATCTTTAGTTTGTTGCAGGGTTCATACGCACCTGGAAAGTCAGGGAAGCGCAAAATGGTCAGGGAGAGTCAGGGAAAATCGCGTTTTTGATGGAAAGTCAGGGAAAACTATGATGTTTGCTGGTAAATCAGTCAGGCTATTTCTTATAGTCTGTCACACCTCCTCTCTCCCTGAAATACCATTTTATTCCAATTTTTTTTTGCTGAAACTGGTTAATTTCTATGCATTATAAATGTTTTCCTTCCGAGAGTGATCAACAAATCACACAAACGCGATTATTCCATCTAACATAGTTTTCGCATAGTTTTACATTATACATGTTGAAAATTGTTCAAAACACCCTGTATACACTATTTTTAGTCAGGGAAATTTACTTGGGTTGGTCATGGATAGTCAGGGAAATTGCTTTGTAAATTTGAGTATGAACATTGAACCCTGTGTTGATTAGAAAATGTCGAGTATGTCGACTACCACAAGCATTACAGTGGGTGCAAATTTTCGGGGTTTTCAAGTCCGTGGGGAGGGTTCCTATCTATACTTTTTTTTTGGGTTTCATCCGGTCTTGGAGATTGGATTCGCAAGTAGCAATTTCGCTGTTCGCCAGCGTGAAGGACAGCCTGGAGCCTTTTCTCACAGGTCCTCCGAAGCGTGTCCAAAAGCCCAGATTTTTGGTAACACCATCTGCATGCATGTGGTCAGGTGTGCGTGCGTGCGCCAATTTCTCCATTTCGTAGGGAAATAATCCGTGGAAGGGATAACATGCTAATGATACACCCGCGCATGGTTTCCGAAACACGATCCATTGTTTTTCAGCACGAAAATTGATCCGCGAGCACGAAACCCGTGGCGACCCTATTCAGAGTTCTGCTCGATAAACTTTCGTTTTGGTTTCCGAACGGCCTCCTGTCTGCGGTGCCCTCGTTTGGAGAGCTGTTTCAGGCCACCAGTCCTTTTTTCACAGATTTACGCAATGTCTGATGTAGCTGCCCCTGACTGCCAGGCAATCACTGCTAGCCTTCCTGCCGTTAATAGAAGCCCACTTTCGCAGACTGACTAAGGCGGAGTAAGGCAGCATCTGAGTAAACATTTTTATTTTAAGGATGATGCAGCAATAGATTTGCCCCTCCCCCAAAAAACCATGACAGAATACATGAACGTTTTTAAGGCAAGTAGATTTCTGTGAAATTTTGAACGTGCCCCATTGCAATGATTAGTTTTGCACCACCTGTGTGTGACATAATATCTCATGTAATCATGGATTAAATTACAGGTAAAAAACGAAGTAAGGTTACCACGAGACCGAATCGCTGACTATGCCGCAGTACTTGAAGTAGCTTTGTTTCTGAGATACTATCATCTAGATAAGCAAAATTGGGTTGATGGCTCATGCCCCCTCCCTTCTCTTGCCACATGGCTTCTTTGTTGATGACAGGGCACTGTGTTGAAGTAAATTTATGCAAGCACGATTTTTTGCCAACAACTCGAGCACTGTATGACTACATGAACCGTAAGTTCATATACATCGAATCGCTTATCCTCAGTTCACTTCTATTAGTTTCTGCACAATCACCGTTGCCCGCACTAGTTGCTCGGGGCTCCAGCAGCATCCAGGTTGCAAACATTATTTTGAGATTGCCTAGGAGGTTCGAACTGTTTTCGAGAATCTGTCGTTCTGGAAGAAGCACCGGGGTTCTAAGAGGCCCGAATTTATCTCTGCTTGAAAGCTTTTTGGGAAAATGGATCATCGCGCTCTTTGCTCCAGCAGCGCAGTGGTTTCCGAGGGTAGATAAAAGGAAACGGATACGGGTTACCTGGGTGCAACCGGGGCACAAAAGTTGCTGCAGTGAGAGCAGTGGGCTTCGTAGGCACCACGTGACGCACGAATTATCGAAGCAGGGCTTCAGTTGGATTGGATGGGCCCATTTCCCATTCACGAAAAGACCAGACCCCTCATTCTTGCAGATTTTTCATTAAAATTGCCCTTAAGTGCATCCATTCACTAATAACTGATACTCTTATAGGTTGCCGGATCAGCTGTGCCAGCTGCTGCTTGATGCCCTACTGCGTGAGCATGCGGTGGATGACGTAAATCTGAATTTGCTGCCAAGGAGGAACCAGCATGTTGCTCAGAGATGCGATTACCGAAAGATACTTTCTGATTGGATTAAAGATGATGACCTTAGGATTGAACATGGTGATGGTGAGTATTGGCTTAAGTGAAGGAATAGTGTTAGTCTGATCGTGGGTCATGCAAGATGAACATCGTGTCTGGTTGGAGAATGTCAAAATGTTGTTCGTGGTAGTTTCATGACCACGATCTTGTCTCGTCAACCCAGTTTAATCACCTGTTAGAACCACATTAGAGTGAACATAATCATTGTTGAATTGAAGTTCTTGTAGCTCAAGGCTATTATAGTTTTGGAAGCATCATATTTCAGCGATGAACGTGCCAGAATCGTTAGAGAAAAAATGGGTGTATCTAGTCAAGTTGTGGTGTCAGAACCTTGTCATGGTGTAGAATTTGGCCAAAATTTTATCTAGGTGGAAGAATCTTCTTCAGAATTTTACAGTTCATAAATGAATGAACACTAAGATTTTTCTCACCACAGGCAGTCATATATGCAAAGAATGTCATCTTCCACGTGGTTGTGTGTTGGCGCGGCTGTTGGACATGCAACGAATCAGTGAGTTGGACGCCAAAACATTGACTCCACTCTACCTTCAGTACAAAGACCAGTTGGATGCCATGCCAATGGAGAAGTGAGCATTTTGTTTTAACTCTGGCTTTTGCATAACACGACCAGTTTCTGATCCACATTCTATTTTACTTAACAGACTGCAAGAACTGTTGTATGGGCCACATGAACAGCCATTGGCACGTGCAGCCCCAGATACCTTTGACGATGCAGTGGAAAAGGCGAGTTGAACGGTGTCAATTAATGCTACTTGCCTTGTAGTTCTGAATTAGACATTGTTTTACACTTACTGTTAATGCAGATAAGAAATTATCTTCTGTCCTGCACTGCAAAGGATTGCTCGGTGATGATTACCCTGAGCCGAATAGAATCAACTGGGTAAGCCAACAAACTCTTTTTGAAAGAAGAATATTTTTGATATGTTACGAGAGACTGTCGTGCAAACAATGTTTTCTTTGCGCTTAAGCATGTTGCCCGAAAATGCACCGTGGCTTCTACGAGACGTTAATGCAGAAGATGTCACATTTGTGCACTCGATCGCGCTTGTGGACACAGACTGGAAACCCCATGCCAGGATTCCGAATCATGCAAGGCAGGAAGAGGAATACGTCCGACATATCCTGCAGTCAAAAACTTGTGAATGATCGTGAGTTTTACACCTAGCTTAGTGTTAACATTATGGGACCAAATAATGAACTGTCCAATATGATTCTGTCAAAATTGACAAACAGAATTGGTGCAGAAAGTGCAGGAGTTTGTGAAATCGTCTTCCACTGACAAAATATTTTTTGTAAACAATCGCTAATTAAAGCTTTATTGGCCGATAAGTAATGTATTATAACAGAATGGTTGGGTCTCTCGTGGGTGGGACCCGTCTTTGGTATCGGGTCGTTGATACTGAATTTCATTGAGCCAGGAAACAAAATTGAGAACTTGTAGCAACTTTGAATTATATTTCGTTCTGAACTTTAAAATCGTTCAGTTCCTCAAAATCACTTATTATCAATTTAAGTCCATGCGTTACTATATTAGCCAATAAGTGATTTTCAGAAAACTAGCGTGTTGAAACCTGAAAACCTGCTAAATATCTGGCAAATCGGTGTTAGCCATTTTTAAATTCTTAGGTTCTGCATGGACATGCTCATCATGATCATGATGAAACTGGGTCTCGTTCTTGTTTGGGCCGCCCTCCGAGCCTCCTATTGGAGTAAAAATCAAATTCTTCGTGAGAACATTTGATTATACAATACAGCAATGTTAACGTTTCTACTTCAGCAACTATCAATATTCACGTTGGTAACCGAGCAATGGATTTACCTGTATTCCCACTCGGAAATTCCCCATCCCTGTATTCCGTTAACCGTAAACTTGCAGAACCGTTCAACAAAGCGAGCTTCCCAATCCAGCCCCATGTTGAGGTGCGAGAGGTCTAGCACGTCCACCTGCACGTAATACGTGGTGCCACCTGGGGAAAACGTAATCGTGACAGTTGCGAATCCGTTAAAGACAGTCGAGAATTCTAGTCGTGTTTCGATAACTTGCCTGCCCCGAATGAAAAAGAGTAGTCTCTAGGAGGCGTTCCGTTTTCACCATGGCGGTGTAGGGGCAGGTCGCACCAGTCCACACCGAAGAGCTTGCCATCGGGAGTGTACAGGTAGCCCATCTCTAACCTGGCAAAAGTAAAAGATCCAACATGTGTGAATTTATACAAAACAAAAGAATCTGTTGAGAATACTACATTATCTGTTTCACGATATACAATGTCGTTTAGATAATTGACTTACACTGATAGGTTGATTGGCTGCGATACAATGCCCACGGTGAACTTGGTGCCGTCCTCGAGGGCCACCGAATGTAACCCGTAACGGTGCAAATAACTCCATTCTCGCTTACCTAGACAATTCTGTTTTTTCAAGCTAGAGCGTTACATAATTGTTTGACCAAAATATGACTGACCATAGGAGTGATCCCGGTAGCCATCCATGTCCAGGTCGTACGTGCCATACCCTTCGACTGTCACTCGCCCTCGAAGCGCCCCCATTTGTTCGTAGTGAGTCTGGTGGGCACTGAGAAACGTGAAGATTTGATCAAAATTTGCTCAGACCTTATTCCCAGTACTCGGCTGCTGATATTACTCTTTTAGGTTCTTGAAGAACTGCCGGCTCCATGGCTCTCTGGCTAGAGCCCTCGCCATCACTCCAGGTGGGATGTCAGTGTCAAAGTCGAAATAGTCGACAGTGCTGGTGTACTCCAGGTCCATGTTGACGTTCACCAATTTGGTCTCATCATTCTCAAACCTGAAAGTCAGTATCCCCGATGATTAAATTAAATGTTAATGACAATTAACTTTGCAGTTGAACCAGATAATTCTCCATTGAATTAAGTCCCCCATGTTTTCAACATTCCCCAAATATGTAATTTTGTTTTGGAGTTTCTTGTGAAAATTGACATGCTGCAACAACTGTCCATGGAGCATATCTCATCCTGCTTCAGTGGTGACACAATTCCACATGTCAATTTTCAAAGGCAGAAAAAAATCACAAAGTTTATTGAGGAGTGTTTCAGCTGTGCAGTGATAGAATCACCCTGTATTTTTTTGCCGAGACACAAATGTGCTTTAGCGACCTTCAGTAAAGGCTGCTAGGCAGCCAGCTGATAATAATTCATTGTTTGTAATTTGTTTACTGAAGCTGTCGTGTAAAACGTGCTGCCATGATTAGGCGTCGACAGCTTCAAAGGCGAACTTAGCACATTTACGTGCTTAAGAAATGACACCCTGGCAACCGTCGCTACTGCAAAAAGTTCTGCACTACGCAAATTGCGATATGTGGTGAAGCGCTATAGCCATTTTGCTGGTCAATACTTTGTTGTATACTCGCTTGTTGGAGTTTATAAGATCCTGTTATTGCTATGTTTATATATTAAAAATTATTAATGAGGTATTTGATTATCTTTATAAGTGGTTGTGCACGCCTAATTCTAATTCAGGTCGTACCTCATCTTGCCATCAAATGTGGCTTTCCATCTCCTCATAGGAACCTTTGGCTCCAGGAGGATGCCCTCAGCGCCGAACGTCATGTCCTCTTTGGCATAGATTACGGTGTCGGGCAGTGTGTGCAATTTGAGAAGACCGATTTCTGGAATCTACGAAAGGAAAAAATCGTCACGCCCTGGCCTCTGGTCTACTGACTGGAAATCAGAGGCTTGTATGTTACCCGTAGGAAGGCAATACCGTTGATGGCCTTCTTGGGGAACCTGGCAGTTGCCAGCACGACGTAGTTGCCCTCCTTGTTGAAACCGGAGATGTAAACTGCATCCACCGCCTTTTGGATGAACCACGTTTTAATTTGAAGAACTGGAATACGGGTTGATTGGGTCGAGTGATACTAGAACTGACCTTTGGATGACTGCCCAGCTGCTGAGGTTTTTCCATGGCCTCGATGGAGCCTCTCGACTTGATTCCATAGCCGCCAAGACGCTGCTCCACAGAGTCCACTTTGGCATTCTTCCACTGGTAAGACCGTTCATTACAAATTTATAAAATTCACCATGATGGGAAATGTGTGTTTGTAGCCATCAGATATTATTGACGTTGATGCTAGAATTGACCCAGCCATGTCAAAGACTTACTTTTCTTGCTCGTAACAAGGCGTACGCAATGATGAATTTAATTGGGAAGTATCTTCCTGGCCGCCGGTACACTCCACTGATGGGCTTGGGATTAGGGTGGAAGTAACACCAGCCGCTGATGGCAGCGATGACCAGCGTGGTCAGCCACGTGGGGCTGGACGAAAGCAAGTAGGAGACGACTGGGTGCATCGTAAAAGACAAGTGCCAGTAGTTGTGCGAACGTGTGAGATCAGAATCAGATTTTGGAGCAGACAGATAACGTATCAGCAGCTTCTACAGACTGTAGATAAGCACTTTTTGATACCCGTTGTTCAGGGCTCTCCCCGACATGAAAACCTGGATTTGGCTGGAAAATTGTTTAATCTTGGTAAACGAGAAATCAGGGGTTTAGAAATAATTCTTTGAAAAAAATCTTAATGAAATTATTAAAGTTTTTTCATCATACAATCAAAACAACGTTTTGTTATGAGCACAACGTTGATCCCACGTTGGTGTGAAGCAGTGCACCCAACCTGCCATATAAGACATTCACGAAGTTAGGAATCCATTGTTAAGTTTGGGGAGTTATATTATATGTGCATTATTGAAGTAACCAAATTGACTGTTCCATCTGTAATTTACGGCCACAGAATTCAACTTTGCAGTCTTGATAAATTAATTTATTATTTCAACACAGAACTACAACGAGTATAAAACATCGCAAAAGCTTTTTTTTTGGCACTGAAAATTCATATTTCACTCGATTCTCGATGTGCGGTTGCACCATTCCACATCTGGCAAGTTGTTAGTTAATAGTCCCATTTGCGTCGCTCTCAACCGGAGTTTGTGGCTCCACATCATCAGTTTGCACAGTTTTCGGCCTGCCACCATGGTTCCTGCAAGAGAAATAATAATCATTTTCTGCGGAGCCACCAGAAGAAAAGATTGTGCAGGGGACCTTGCCTGTACTCCCATTCTGCGAAGCCCCAGCCTTCCTTGCCATTGACTTTGTAAGTGCACATGCGCTCGACCACCCGGGCCTCCCAGTCTGCTCCCAGGAACAGCTCTGGCGACTCCAGCACCTTGCACTCGACCCTGTACTCTTGACCACCTGAAACGGAAGTGAAGTTAAGTTGCACTTCTAAAAACTGACGGAACCAGTAGCCCGAAACTCACCTGCTCTGAACGTGAAGCTGTAGTCCACCGGTGGGGTGCCGCCTTCTCCATGACAGTGCAGAAGAAGATCGCATTCATCCACCCCGTAGAGCTTGCCGCTGGGCGTGTACAGGTAGCCCATCTCAAACCTGGAAGATCGCAGATAGTGAGCGACGGCAATTAAATCTTCAGACATTGGATGGCATACCTAGTGATGTCATCTTGAGAGATAATCCCCACGCAAAACTTGGTGCCATCCTCCACGTACACGCTGTGCAGTCCGTAGCGGTGCATGCGGGTCCAATCCCTCTTGGTAGCTGAAACCGAAAGTTTTATTCTGAAATGCTGACCAAGCCACGGATGTCCTCTCGAGCATTGGGCTTGAGCATTACCGTATGTATGGTCCCGCATGCTGGTCATCTCGAACTCGAAGTCACCCAGGCCCTCCACGCGGATGATGGAGCTCATGTGGCCCATTTGCTCGTAGTGAGTTTGATGGGTCCTGGTGGGGAAAAGTGAGATCGGATTAATGGTCTTGGAATCTTTTTACAGTTTAAACGACTAGATGGAAAGTTGTCAATATTCCCCGAGCCGTACTCTTCCAGCGACTTGAAGAACTTCGTGGTCCATGGCTCTCTGGCTATCGCTCTGGCAAGCGCCCTCGGCGGGATGTCAGTGTCGAAGTCGAAGTGGGGAAGATTCGACGTCCAGGTCATCTCCATTCGCACATTGACTGGGTCGCTCTCACGGCCTTCGAACCTGCAATGGGCAACTCTGGTCAGCCGGCCATCGCCCGCACAGCGGTCCACGCACCAACTCACTTCATGGGTCCGTCGAAGATTATCTGCCACTCCTTCATTGGCGCCTTTAGCTGGATTAGCATGCCGTCTGTGGTGCTGTACTCCTCATCACCAGCCTGACGAGTACCGTCTGGCAGGTTTGCAGCCTTCAGGAGTCCGACGCCGGGGATCTGCCATCGAGGAAGATGTCAATGAAGCTGATAAACACCAGTGCCCAAATGGATTTCAGCGCCAGTGTAACATGCACTTACTCGCACAAACCAAAATCCATCGATTACTCGTTCGGGACGTCTGGCTGTGGCGGCCACGAAGTAATAGCCATCCTTATTGGCTGCGACGAAGTACACTCCATCTACTGCCTGTTGCGAGAGAAATGAAATTACAGATCAGTCCATCAGTTCCACTCTTTTGAGGCGCATCTGTCTAGTACTCCTCAGAAAGAAACGGGTGACGAATCGAAAAGATGTACGTATGGTGCATCAGGAGGCAGCACTTGTGGACATTCCATTTCTTCAGGCCTGGAGCGGGACCGTGACCCATAACCTCGACCTTCCAGGGTGTCCTGTTTAACGGATTTCTTGCCACAGTTTTTCAGCTAAAGAAATTGCGAAAGTAAGTTTTGTGGAACTTTATAAAAAGGAATTTTTCTGCATGCTGTTAGTGTTGTTGGACAAGGTGATTCCCAGAAATTAGTTTCAGAACCATGACAAACGAGCACTGAATTTTCATGAAAGTTAGTGGGGAAATATCCAGTTTCCAAACGATCCTTTTACTGTTGGTTTCATTTTTAACATTGGTCAAATGTACAAGTAAGGTCAAAGGCTTTGCAAAACCAAAAAGTTCAATTTCTACAAAATTCGCGACATCTTTCAACTAACCTTTCGTAAAGTGAGCATCAGGTAGGCCAGGCAAAATTTCACCCTGAACCAATTGTTGGGCTGATTGTAGACACCGAAAATAGGGGGTGGGCCAGACGGTGAGAACAGGTACCCGACCAGAGCAATAACTGGAACTGCGCCGAGTAACCATGTTGGGTCAATCATTTTGAGTTTGTGGAGCGTTGAGGAAATCATGAAGCTGCGATTTCTGCAACACCAATGTTGAGGGATGACTGGACCGAAAATGAGGTTTATCAGCTGCCTATCGGGTTTAAATAGGGCGAAGCTCAAGGTTTCATAAAAGATTGCCAGCATTGTTGTAATTCAGTTGTTTGGTTTGGGCCCAACTATTTGAGCTGTACTAGTGTGACATTCCTTCATAATTACAGTAAGTTGATGGAAATATTATGATGGGGTTTTCAAAAATCTAATGAAGCCTTATGAAATTTGAATTCTTTCGAATTTTTCATTTAATATTATTTTAATTTTTGGATCTTTGTCATGATTGTTGTGTGGATTTAACACCTAACCCGCCACTATTTTGGTATTTTGAACTTGACCTGACCTAATCTGACCTTGATTAGAACGTTTTTGTTATTGAAAAAAATAAAAAATTATTTTTTGTTAAAGTGGCCAAGTGCGTGAGTGAGGACAAATTTGCATATTGGCTTTTTTAACATTTGGATTGTTTCGTCATCTTGGCAAGTAGTTGTAATTATTGGAAAAAATGTGTTCTGGATTTTTAAGTGTTGGGCTAGAATTTTAAGAATTTTGTAAAGGTCATTGATCTTTCTTTTATTGAGTCATTTGAAAAACCACTTTAAAAATATCCTAAGCTTTTCTGTTTATCTTGATTAGAAAATTATACATGTAGTTATTGGAAAACACTTTCAACGTTTTTAGTGTTAGGAGAAATTTTGTGGACGATACAGCTTTTAAATTTGATATTGCTGAACAAAATTTGAATTGTTCCGAAAGCTGTTTTCATTTGCTATAATTTTAAATTTTATTCCTTTTCAGAAAAAAAATTGTCAAGCAAATTCCGCACAATTTCCGCCACGACCGGTCAACATGATGTACACAATTGCACAGTGGATGTGTGTGTAAGTACATGTTTCTTTTCTTGAAAAAATCCATTCTGTCAATTCGGGAGTGCTATGGTTCTATTGTTATTTGTTATGGCTGCTTGGTGTTGTAATTTCTGATATGAACGATTATTCATAATTGCGTATTTTTATGCGGGGATTAATCTAAGTACGAAAATTTTGAAAATGTGACCCAAAAAAGTTCACAAGCTGGTCCGTCCCCATTGATGGTTGGCGCCACTTGTTACAGTAATTTATGGACGGCCAAGGTGGGGAGCGCCGCAACCGGTCTCCTGGAAAACTGGAATAGCCTTCGAAAGTTCGAATTCATGAGTCGGTGTTTGGACCAAGCCCAGTTTGGATGCGCATTCCTACATTTTAAATGTTTTATTTGTTTTTAGTCTAGTTTAGTTGTTAAATTGTAGGTCTCGGTTTAAAAGGAGACCCCAAAATGACAACCAGATTTACACCGCTGCAGAAAAGACAAGTATTGACGTTTTGCATTGCTTGGCTCGCCTATGCTTCCACGTATTTGCTGAGGAAGCCGCTCGGCGTGGTAAGCATACTTGAAGATGGTTGTTTTCTTTTAAACATTGCATAACCGTGTGCGTTTTTTAATAACTTGTTAATGCACTGTTCGTGCTTGCATGTCGCATCGGTGGTGCTCGCGTGCGTGCGCCCATTATTGTTCATGTTTGTACAGGGTGCCAACGAAGTGTTTTTTAACAACAGAAGTCAGAATTTGCAATCTCTGATATGATTATGCGGCGTATATTCATTCACGAATTCAAACAATTGAATTAACATTAGTCCACTATGGTGGTGGTTGAACGTGGCTCGTTGGTCAGCAGAGTGCTTCTCTGATATTTTAGGGAATTTTGTGTTGCCTCTTGACTACTGGTCGTGTTGCTTTTTGAATTGACAACGCTGCATGCCTCAAGACTCGTACATAACCAGAGAATTATTGGATGAGGTAGCCCTGGTTTATGCAAAACCTTTGCCAGTCAGCCAGTTGCCTGCTTTGAATGGAAAACCTCCGGGGGGAGTTTCATAAGGCTGAAGTTCTGCTGTTGGCCTTATGAAACTCGCCCTGAGGGCTCCCGCATAACACAAGGCAACTTTGCCTTTAAATTCATTTTGTGGTTTCCTCTGAGGCCCTGCAGTTTCTTCGAAAAATTACTAGGACAATAATCGAAGAAGTTTGTTCTTTACACACAATCGGTATCCAATTTGAACAGCATGCAGATATCCTGCTAATATTGCAGAGTTTAGCTATATGTTGAATAAAAAAAAGTGCTTTCAGTGCTATTTTCTATGAAATATGTGACAGCACGGTATTTTACTGCATGCACATGTTGACCAGTTATTGTCATTTATCATTTATGAGTTCCTAATAAATGGACAGCAACTCATTGTTAGACCATCTGCTACTCGTTCCAAATGCTTCCTATACGAAACATTAAGTGGGAATCACCAGGCCCCTGGGCACTGCTGGTATAGGACGATAGGCCTCTCGTCAGGTGCTCGATCTGTCGGTGACAGTCAGAAATGACCCTAGCTGTCGGAATTTATCCTTTGTTTGACCTAACCTTGCTTAAACTTACCTATGTAATGCACTAGTTTGATGCGATTTTCACGCTTGTTTTACAGATAAAATCTGATCTACAAGATGATTTTTCGTTTTCGGAAATGCAGTTGGGATGGTTCGATATGGCCCTTCTTTTGCCATATGCATGCATGCAGGTTAGAATGCGAGGAAACATGTTGTCTGACTCTTCGTTAACTGTTCACTGAGGAAAAACAATTCTACCCATTTTCCAGATGGTTTTAGGCCCATTGGCAGATAAATATGGTACTAGGAAAACATTTGCAGTTTGTCTTATGCTGTCAGCTGCTTCAATGGTAAGCCTGAAAAAATACTGTCAGGCTAGATACCCTGACCATCCATTTTTTCGCAAACGATCAAATAATAATTGCTAAATATGCACAGATAAGTTTCGGGCATTTCAACAACTTCTACATATTCAGCCTGCTTCTGTTTTGCAATGGAATGGCCCAGGCGAGTTTTTACATCTTTGAGATGTTCAAATTATAAAGTCACATCTTTTGTCTTAATTTTTCTACTTTATTTCTGTAGGCCATTACGTGGCCCAGTGCTGTGAAGGCATTGGGATCATGGTATCCTAGTCAGACTCGAAATTCCATAATGGGCATTTTTGGAACAAATGCATTCGCTGGGGGCATTGCTGGAACTGCCTTGGCGGTATGATCTCGAGCATTTTTTAGTGGCATTATAGTTGCTAATGTCAACACAAACTCTTGAGGTTCTAGTTTTGGTAGACTTTAGCGTTAAAATACTGCTCATCTCATTTTATAGGTTTACTTTCAACATTGTTGCGGATGGAAATCTGTGTTCTTTGTCCCGTCATTAATTGTGGTAAGTTTGTGATTTGTCTGACCTTATCGGGAAAACTCAATTTCAATTGATGATTTGAATTATTGGTTTGCAGCTAGTCATGGGCATTCTGGTTTACCTGATACTTTACTCCCCCGAGGAATTAAACGTCACAATTCCAGGCAGACGTATGAAGAAGTACATTGTCTCTATTGCCCCGACGGCTCAATTTTACTCATTTTGAAATGTAAATTTCAGCCTCGGAAGAAGTATTGGTCTTGCAAGGAAAGGCCGAAAAGCCAAGTTGGGTGCAGCTGTGGCACATACCGTAGGTGGTACAATTGCTTGTTTATATTTTCCTAGAAAACTCGCGTAACATTACTGAAACAACTGCTGGAATGTTAGTTTTCAAGCTCAGACGAGTGTTCACTCGCTAATAGGTTGTTATTTGTTTTCACAGAGGTGTGCCAGAAATAGCAGTTACAATGTTCTGCCTCAAGGGCGTCCGATATTGCATGTACATGTGGTTACCACTCTTCCTACTTGATAAGGTGAGGCTCTTGTTTCTGCCCAACTTTTGTTTCCAAGCATCAGAGCATTTTTAACAAAGACTTTTTGTAGGCAAACTACACCAAGGCGCAAGCCGGCCTATTCTCAACCATTTTCGAAATAGGGGGCGTGCTGGGCAGCATGTGTATCGGGGTTCTCATTGACCGGCTCTTCAAGGGTCACACCCTGGCCGGGATCACTATCTCTGCAGTAATGACCACCTTAGCCACTGCGGGATTTTTTATCACAAACAGCTGGGGCTTGCTCTTTAACGTGCTTTTCCTGCTGGTGTCTGGGGCCTTCAATTGTGGCCCGGACACCTTGCTCGGCTCCTCCGTGCCCATGGAACTGGGCGAGGCAAATGGGAAGGGGGCGGGCTCTGCCGTCATCGGATTAGTCAACGGTACGTGGAATGTAATTTACAGATTATGAGTATTGCTATGAATATGACTGTAGCGGTTAAAACGTCAAAAGCAGCCCTATGGGATGCAGAAATGCTATGGCGAGGTCTTTCACACCATTTGGGATTTAGGCTAAGATGTTTCCTATAACTATTTACAAAAGATACTGAAATGTACCTCATCTTAGGTTTTGGCAGTATTGGAACCTTTCTTGAAGGTCCCATCATGGGTTTCATCATAGAGCGCTACCAGTGGAATGGCATGGCCTTGGCCCTGGTCTCCATCTCGGCAATTGGGACACTGGCCACCTGGAGAGCATCCCGTATCCACAATCACGCGACTCGCTTGGGCGTCAACACTCTCGTGACAAACACCTAACTGCATGGTGCTTCTGGACGAGTGAGAGGGCATCACGAGAGACTCGCGCATATTCAGTCTAGTCAAGGGATTCAGGGCTGTTTTTTCACCCCTTTGTGGCAAGGCATGTGGGTGGTAATCTTAGTCTGCCATTCAGGTTGGGAAGCGAATCATGTTTTCACCTTTATTTATTAAGCCGATATTTCGTTACTGTTGAAGGTAAGTGGACATGCAGTCCTCATTTTGTCAGGTATTTTACCTTCACCAACTTGTTCAGAGTGGAATGTACACGTCAAACGTGTACCTTTTTAGATGTTCAAAGGTGATGCAATGATTTTCCAAGTGTCTTAAGAATGCTCATGGCATGAATGTTTCTGGAGTTTGTTGCTCACAACCCTCTCGAAACTGGAATTTTTAGATTTCAGATTGCTACAATTTTAAATAACGAGAGACATCTGTGCTTTTGTCACTTTGCTGGAAGTTACTTTTACCAATAATGCCACTTGCTGTAAATGGAAACAGCAGTCTGACAATCCCTTTTGTGTAATCGATGCGTTTTTAATGGAAGAAATACACGATTGTGCAAGTACAAATTGTCTCATTTTTTACAGAAGCGTAGCATATCGAGGTTATAGTCAAGTGTCGTCTTCGTCAACCACATGGTCCAAGCTGTCATCACTGCAGTTGTCTTTGTCGCCTTCAAGATCAGATGAGGAGCCCATCAAGGGACTGTCATCCCTTCCTTGCAGTATGGGATCTGAAAAGAAATTGTCGACTATTGAGAACACAAAGCCCAAGTTTTCAGCGCTAATGATATTGTTGACTCCCAGGCGGCAAGTGCACAAAATACCTGATAACATGAAATGCGTGGAAAGCTCATGTTCAGATTGGTCCAAATCCACGGCTTCGAGAGGTTCTGTCAGTTGTGGCGTGTTTGTTGAGATCGTTGCTCGGCCTATGTCCTGTTAAGACATCAAATGAAATGGCTACAACTACCATACTTTTGACACCAAGATCTGCGCTGGTTTTTCAGAGCCCGATTGTAATGCATGGCACATCGACCGGGAAATCCTAGTCTCTACCTGAGTGCCAAAAGGCAGTTCCGAGCCCTTGGAGTCCTCGTCGGGAATCATTCCCAGTTCGACACCATTTAAGAGCACGTTGGCTTGAGCAAAGTCTTGCAGCTGGTCTGAAAAATTGTGCAAGTGTCATGTGGTTAGTAATTAAGCGCACTTGCCGAAGTAGTGGCTGACCTTTATGAATGGATTCTGCGAGCTGGATGGACCCCGGGTCATGGTGGTGGGTGAGAGACCCCAAGCCAGTGGCGTCCGGATCAGTGATGATAATCTGTGATGGAAGACTTAAGTGAACGGCGCCATTTTGAGGACCATCTGTCTGCAATAGTAATGTTTAATGGGTCGTTAATTTAACGACTCGGAACATTGATCGAACATGTACATGCTGATCAATCCACTCACTGTTACAGTTTGGATGATGATTTGCCCCGTGGACGTAGAAGTTGCATACGGAAGTGTGGTGCACGTAGTCTGTGGTGTGAAGAAATATGTGGCCGGATTAGCTGATGATGCAAGCTGGAGACTGGGCGGAAGAACTTCGAACGTCTGCAGTGTTGTGGGCGCCTGGGACATGCTTGGCTGTTTCATGCCCAAGGACTCGTCGGAGAGCTCCATATCTACAGTGGAAAACTTGTCAGCATTCTGATAGTGTTGATTCAGAAAAGTGCGGTTGAGGGCTTGCCTTGTGTCTTCAACTCGATGGGAACTTGGACGAGTCGTACTTGAGGCAGGGAGATAGCGGTGGTGGTGACGACGCCAACGTCGGAGCCCTGGATGATTGACTGCGACGCTTCGGAATCTTTCAGGTGGACGTTTTCGACGTGATGCGTGTACAGATACTGGCACACTTCTGGCATACGGATCATTGAGAAAAGTTTTGCAATCAGTCATTTGGCAAAACTGGAATTTCTTATGACTTTCCGTAAAACTCCTGAGGGAATGAAATACCTTTGAAAGTGAGCTGGGATACGCCAGGAATATGCCGCTTCAGGCTCCACCATTTGCCTCGTAGCCACTGCGGGGACCTCACGCTGAAACGATGAAGATTCAGACTGGTGAAGGGTCTGGGAGGCTTGCAATAAGATTGCATGGTGAAAATCCCACCTCTCGGTTTACCTGTTCCAGCCATTGGAGAGAACTCCCCAGTCTACCTGACTCTCCTCGTCCACGTCCACGCTGCACATCCTGAGTAAAAGAAAGTTATTCGAGATTCCAGATTCATTGACAACATGATGGATTAACGCACTTACTTTGTGACCAGTGCCACGTCGTCGACCCTGGTCCACTCGGCGCCGCCCACCTGCTTCCAGTTGAGGTAGTTGAGCCACTTGGTGCGGCACTGCTTCTCCGACCGAGTACCTACGTTCTGGGCCACCGCCGCCCATGAAATCCCAGTGGTCACCATCTCACCCGGGACGGCGTTGCTCAGCTCGTACACTGCTTCAGCCAGCAGATTTTCCTCACTCGGGAACCATTTTCCTTTACGAACCAGGATCTTGGATTAGCATAAGAAGTAAAAATCTAAAATCTCAGCCAGATAGACTTACCCGTGTTGCAGTTGTCCTTCATCAGCCTGCACTTGTCCTTGATGGAGGCTGCACTGCGCCCCATTTGGGTGCCAATGGCCTGCCAGTCATTACCGTGCTTCGAGCGTAAGCTGAAACCATGAAAAATGACATGCACATTTCAGCATTAACTGCAACTAGAAGGTGCCCTATGGTCAAGTAGCATGACTTATTTGAAAATGAGTGCTTACTTTCTAAGTTTGTCCATTTCGTCAGGCGTGTACTTCCCGACGTGGTTTTTGTTGTCGTACATTCGGATGACTCGCCGGTAGACAGAGAACAGTGGCCGGTTTAGGCCCTTTGCAATCATGCGGTAGAAATCCTTTCGTGCATCCTTCGTCATTACAAAAATCACCTCTGCTGGATCATTGATGCTGTGCTCCTATTCACGTTGAAGATGAATAGGAGTGAATTTCTCAAGACATCATTTCAAAAGATTTTTAAGTTCTTTTTTGGCCACTGTAGTCTTCATCTACAAGAGTTCAGGTGGTAACAAGGAAGAATTACATGCAGGGTACATCCACGACCTACTTACGATGCAGTATTGCTTGATATTGTTATCCAGCAGGTCCACCTCCTCTTTGGACCACATTCCCTGCTTCCACATGTGACCTTTGCTGTGCAAGCTGGTCTTGTCCTCTCTGCTGGTGAACCACGCCTGGCTCACGTCGCTGACATTGTCTACCGGAGGAGGGCTGTTGCACAACTGCTCGTCCAGAGACTGCTTCTCTGGCTCTTGCAGGGACAATGTAGAGATGGGCGTGGCGTGGATCAGCCCGGATTCATCTGCTGTAAACAACATGTCCAATGGTCATTGATCATACTGCCTGGCCTTTGGTGATCAATGGTCAAACAACTAAGTACCGTGTAAGGTCAATACGTAGGTCTGTCCATCCTGGTTCATAGTCTCCAGGTACATCCTTTTGGCGGATGGCTCGCCGCAGCTGTCCTCCATTGAAGCTGAAACTAATCACATAATTTAATATTCCTTTCAAAATATGCGATGTTCACGACGTTCAAATTGCCAATTGTGGTCTTACAAGGACCGCTGTCATCGTCAGCCAGAATGACCAAACGGCTGCTCGATACGTCTTGCGATGTCATCGGTTCGAAATTCTCGCCAGACATTGCAGTGTCCACATCGATTTGCTGATGCAAAGTGTGGTCCATCGTCTAGTACTCGAGCTAATGACGGCTTTGTTGCAGAGGTTGAGGAATATCTCGTCTATAATAGGTCATGATCACTGCAACCGAGATGAAGCGTGGATACTTGGTTTACTTGCGATATGGCATAATTATCTATAGCTTGTAATGGCTGTGCTGGTCAGCAAATTACACATACACATAATTACGAATATTACTGGCCACAGATTGAAAAAAAAACAGGCCAGTTTCCCAATTTGTTTTTCAGACTATCCTTCCTTTTAGATCATTTATTTCATTGGACTGCGCCCCCCTACACCTCCAATAGCTATACTTTTAGGGTTAGGGCCTTTTTCTAAGAAATCATCGGTTATGCTGATATTTTTTTTTTTTGGAAAGCATCGGTACATGGCTCATCGCTCAAAGCGCTAAGGTGCTGTTCAAATACTGGTATCACTTTTTCGTGATTTTTCGAAATCCCTGACCCCAATGTTATCATTTACATCCCCACTTCCATTACAAAAAGATGATGAAATTGTTTGAACGTCCCCTAGTCGCCAATTACTGCAATCTTTTTGGGCATACACGTGTAGAAGTAAAAATCTAATTCACTTTTCAATGTAACAGCTAAATTATTCGGCTGATGTTTGGTGAAGCAGATTGTGGGTGAAAATAACGTTTTTCCAAAAAAACAAAAAAAAACCAATACAGTACATGCGCGTGTATTTTGTTGCTTTTATTTAGCATATACTTTTGACTACTCTACAAAACTACTACATGTACTGATAAGCTCAGTGCATCATTACGTTGTGAAATTTCAAGGAAGTTTTTGTAATAATGTGTCCTTGTGTGAGATTTGTGACAGCGAGACTATCGTTGTAACAAGAAAGCCAAAACGCAGCCATGTTTTTGATGGCTGTAGGCTGGTAATTCTCGCCGATATTCTGGTGTCTTATCAATTTCTCGTACTTTCATTATTTGAAAGTCGAGCAAAATTGCCGCAAAACTTTTCAAACATTACCACCAGCATGCTGATTGCATAATGTGATAGGAAAAACGCTTACGTTTTACTCCGGGAATTTCGGAAAGGACCAGGATGCTGCTGCTCGGTGACCAGGATGAAAACAAAATGGCGGCGCGCGTGCTCTGGAACGGCTCTCCGGACGCTCTTCAATTTAGCATCGTTTTTTAAAGGAGCGCTATCAAAGCTCTTTCGTTCGAAGTGCGTGAAAATGTCCCCGTTCGGCAAATAAGCTGGACCGTTTCGACTGTAATTAGCGCCAGCATGTCCCTTGCAGGTGATTCTTCCCTAGCAAGAAACATTTTTTTTTGCCGAACGCGATTTGTGCAGCCGCTTTCGAACTGTCATGGCTGCGCTATGTGGTACGCTCGGACGTGGGGCCAGAACACTTTTTCGATCCAAGGTGGGAATTATTTTCTGCATTTCTCAAATTCACCTTGATTGGGGCGAAATAGGACACTTCGAACGATTAGTCGGGTTGACTTGTGGATGGAAATAACTTTTTGATGTTAAATTGCACATGAAAACCCTTGGTGTAATCTGAAGGTCAAAAGCCCCAATGGCAACTTTCCCGGCTTGACCCATTGGAATGTTCGATTTTGATTGACATCTTCATTTTCATTTTGCCTGTTTGCAGTCTAGGGCGAATCCTGCATGGCAAGTGCGGTATTTAAACCTGCTGGAGTACCAGAGCAAAAAGCTGCTCGATGACAATGGTCTCGCCATACAAAAGTTTGAGCTGGTGGGCAACGTGGAGGAAGCCAAAAAAGTAGCCAAAACTTTCAGTAAGTCTGATTTTGTCTAACTCTTCGCCTCTTCCTGAATATCAAACATGAAAATTATCCTATCTTTTCAATAACATAGTCCATGTAGGCAACGGGCACAGGTGACAAGGCGACGTCAATTTACTGAATAAAGATTATATTTATCTATGTCGAAAAATTACAATTGTTTGCAGAGGTAGATGAATATGTAATCAAAGCTCAGATTTTGGCTGGAGGAAGAGGTAAAGGGACCTTCGATAACGGGTTCAAAGGAGGAGTGCAACTCACTACTGAGTAGGTTTTTAGCTAGGAAATTCGCACTTTTTTATGGCCATTGAATAAAAGAGTATGACAGAATATTCGTTTCTCTTTTTACTATAGCCCTGCCATGGTGCCTGATCTAGTTGAAAAAATGGTCGGACACCGCCTCATAACCAAACAAACCCCAAAGGACGGTATCCTTGTTCAGAAAGTGATGGTGGCAGAGTCTGTGACCATTGGCCGCGAGACCTACGTTGCCATTTTGATGGATCGGGAGAAGAACGGCCCCGTCCTTATCGTTAGTCCTGAAGGTGGGATGGATATTGAAGAAGTCTCAGAGCGCACGCCCGAGAGAATAAAAGTGGTAAACATGCACGGATAAGTGCTGTCTGCTCAATATGAGTTGAATATAATTCGATATTATTGCTTTCTGCTAGTATATGTAGGTAAAAATGCATTTCTTTTTGTTCATGCAGGAGCCTATAGACATCATCAAAGGAATTTCAGATAGCCAAGCCACTATGGCTGCCGACTTTTTATTATTCAAAGGGTCACAGCTCAAGCTGGTAAGACACCTACTATCATAAACTATACATTCTCTGACTATTTTTCTGTGAAGTTCCAAAGTTTTCCTATCAAAAATGTAAGAATTCTAAACTAGCTTTGCAGAACGTCATTTTTCAGACAATTTATTATAACAATCATAGTTATTTTTATAGCAAATCCCATATTTTATCAACAGACGAATACTGACACACTTTGCATAAATTAAACAATGCAAAATATTTTGATGGGCCTTACAATATTTCCCGGACTATTATTTTTCTTTGATGTAGCTGCATGCTGTTAATCTATCTGACATGTTTGGAATTGTTGAATTGTCTGGGCATTACCTTTCTTGAACATCTCTTGACTTTATTTGCAGGCGGCTGACCAAATAAAGAAGCTGTACTCTATGTTCCTTAAAGTGGATGCCACACAAATTGAAATCAATCCCTTAGCAGAAACTACGGATGGCAAAGGTTTGTTGTTGCTGTTCATGGTTTAATTTCCCACACAAGTTTTTCTGACAAAGCGTCACTTTTAAATTTGTGCAGTCATTTGCGTGGATGCGAAAATCAACTTCGACGATAATGCCCAGTTTAGGCAGAAGGAAGTCTTCGCCTTAGACGATACAACGGAGTCTGACCCTCGTGAAGTGGAAGCTGCAAAATATCAGCTAAACTACATCGGCATGGATGGCAACATTGCTTGCTTAGGTAACAGAAAATATTCCGGAATAAGCTAATCATCTAACACCATAACAGACTTAAACATTTTTCTTGGTTTCTGATAGTGAACGGAGCCGGTCTGGCCATGGCCACGATGGACATCATCAAGCTCCATGGAGGTGATCCGGCCAACTTTCTTGATGTTGGCGGAAACGTTAAAGAAGATCAAGTCTACCAAGCATTTCGGATTCTCACCTCTGACGCAAAAGTATGTAATATGTTCCTATGAATGTGTAGTCACATGTGCATGATTTATCATAGGCGATTTGAACGGGGCAATTCAACCAAATCGTAGAATTTTTTGTAGGATGTATTGCGATTTAAACGCAAAGCATATCTGTCATTTTTTCATGTTTTTTCAAAGATGAATTCATAACTAGGCAGACTTATGACTAATGTACATAGTATTCATGCTTGGAATTATGTTCTAAATCTTGCTTATAAAGGGCTGTAAAACGATTAGATTTTATTACCACCTTAATTCTCCAACGTCAACATTCTGGCTTTCAAAAGGATTAGAATCCACGATATGATTAATTTTCTGGTGTGGTCTAATTTTTGGCTCATTGCGCATTTCAGGTCAAAGCTATCCTTGTAAACGTCTTTGGTGGAATTGTCAACTGTGCCACAATTGCTGGAGGCATAATAAACGCCTGCAAGTCTATCGCCCTCAAAGTGCCATTAGTCGTCCGTCTCGAAGGTGAGCTTAGATTCTTAGAAAAGCTATGTTTTTCAGCATTGGAAACTCCTGTATTGTACCAGACGCATCACTCAAGTTTAACGAATAATTCCACATTTCAGGTACAAATGTTACTGAGGCCAAGAATCTGTTGAAGAAGAGTGGACTGGCCATCATAGCTGCTGAAGATCTGGAGGATGCTGCACGCAAAGCAGTAGCCAGTATCAAACATTGACACGCCCAAACAATGGAAATTAGAAAAGCTAGTGAAGGGTAATGGTTCACATTTCACGTTTATTTATGGCTATTCCTAAAGGGCCATGTTGCCTGTGCTAGCTCAAAAGAGTTCCAAATCATTCCATAAAGAGGAGTCTGTCATGATTGAATCTGGTTCACTGCTACTGTGTCGATACAATGCAAGAATCCATAACTGAGTAGCTAACAAGTTCATGTTTAGCAGTGGGATAGTTAGCTAATATGTGTATGGCAGATGGACAGTCCTGATAAGAGGCTAGGAATTTGCTTTCTCGTGCTCAACAGATGATTCCGAAAAAATTGTTGTGAAACATGGTGCTGGTATTGTCGCTTAATTTAGCAAACTGAGCAATCTTTAGTGCTGCCATCAGCTCAAACAACAAATTTTTCTGAAAAATGAAGCATCGGCAGTATAGTGTTTCCATCTGCCAACTCAGACGTTCAGTGCCCTGGAATCTCTAATAATGCAACCTTAAGTCAATGCTCCCAAACCAACAGTCTCTCGATCGTTCAACGTTACCCTTTATTTCTGAGTTGAAAAGAAATTCAACACGCTCACAAATCACAGCTGGAACAATATTACATTTTTAAGAATTAAATTGCACTTTTGCTTCGATACTGTGATTCTAGCTCCAGTGCTTCTCTCGTGGTGCCCTTCATCTTTGGAATGCTGGCGAGTGATTTGGACGCGCTTAGTATATAACAATCTCAATTTTCGGTTTCTATTTACAAAATGCGATCCAGGCACGGACGAGTTATGCATAGAAAAATATAGAAATAACAAACTGCCCGAACATGCATAATGAGTTATCGCCTCCTGGTTGGCGACATTCACAGGTATTGCTCAAAAAAGCCCAACTAATCTCCCCTTAACAGTTCCTAGTGTCATTAATCTCCCATCAAGGCCAGTATATGTAGAGGTTGGCGCAGACGCACGACAAGAAAATCACGATCGTGTTGGCGTACATCAGGATTCGGAACTTCGGGTCCACGCCGCCTTGCTGGTACCAGAACATCTGTAGACGAAGGCAGTGGTTAGTAAGCATATTTGATGGCGTCTTACATCAGTAGCATAAGGCACATTGTTACATTCCAAAAGCAGTTACTAAAGCACTTACTAATAAATCATGAGATAGGCATGATATGGTTATGCAAATTGCGAAAAAGATGTTGATGCCTTTCAGGCCACTCTGACTAATGAAGGCACCTAGCAACGTTATCTAATTTGAAAAATAATCATTTCAAATTAATTCAGTATGAAGGTCATGTGACATTCCATTCGCGATAGCATGATCAAGGCGATATAAGCTGCGGATTACCAGGACGAAAACTCCAGTCACACCTATTGCGATCCAATTGAACAGTCGGTCCTGTGGGCAGAAACACGCTCGTGGCTTTAGTAACTAAAAATCTTAAGGCCATGTTTTTGAACATAAAATATTTGATACCCATGTTGTTGATTGCCCAAAAAGAGGTCGGTCCGCGAATTCCTCGCGGGTTGACTCAGCCGGCAAGGGACTCGGGCTTATAGTATTGTAAGTTGACATTTTGCAACGCTAGGATGACCCCGCACTTACAGTTACCAAATGTAATGTTTTAGACGATCAATTCGAAGTTTTGAGCATTCTAACCAGAAACTGAACGTGCGTTTGTTTACAGGTGTGAACCGGAGACTACTCAAAATCACGAGTTTTTCGAGGGAGGGGCTTCGCTAGTGATTGACGTGATGACGTAGACGTTGTTCGTCTCAGCGCAGGATGAATCTCGACAGTGATTAGCTCGATTTCGGGACATTGGCTCTTGGTGGCGTCAGTCGTTCAACAGCACGGATGAATGAGTGTATAGTGCCGTTCTGCTACGAGCAGCGACATTCCTTTCACCTCTTGTTCTGCAGCGCCCTCTGCATCGCCGTTAGAACGAGGTTGAACGGTTGGCGGTGTATTCGGAGATCGGTTGCAACGTTTTTCCTTCGGTTTCGCGTAAAAATCAAGTTAAACAAGTGGTTTTCGGTTCGGGTTTCGCGAAATGAGCATCCTGGCTGCCGAAAACGCGTGCGACAGGTTAGCGAGAGATTCTTTTTCTTCTTGTCGCCCAAAATGCTGTTAGGCCTAGCCAGCCTGTCCGTTTCAATGTTAAAAGGGGAGTGGCCCAATGCGGTTCAAAGGTCAAACCCACCGTAGCGCACTGTAGTGGGGTTGCATAACTGGGTAGTGCTTTCACAAACAGTTTTATTCATTGCCGAATTAAACAAAAACCGCTTTTCAGAAAGACATTGTTAGTTTATTAGCCAAAACCACTTATCAAAATCGAGTCTCATTCATTGTATCTGTACATGTAGAATCAGCAGAAATATTTAAACCTACAATAAATAGCTACTCTGGCAAAGTCTGCCTGCTGGAATAACATGTGAGAACCTTCAGGTTGGGTTTCATAAGGCCAACAGTGCCCTTTTAACTTCTGAGAGTGAGAGGGGGTAAAGACATAAGTAATAGTCGTCCCAGCAAAAGAACGAAAAAATGGCGTCGTTCAGACCAATAGGATGCAATTTCCTGTGGCAACAACTCAACGGCTGGTTTGGAATAACGTGTAAACCCTAAACAAACTGTACAACTTTACCAAGTAAATACTCCGTCCATACGATGATACGACCCACAGAAAGAACCCACCGTGCTTCCTTGAAAGTAATACGGGTTTATATATTAATTTTTTCCCCAAAAATACACATTAGGGCTTATTTTTTTGGTTGGGTCTAATTTTTGGGGAAACACGGTGTAGTTGATAACCTTCGTAGCTGGTTTCATGAAGCTAAAAAGCACGTCAGACTGCTCTTGGTTTTAATGCAAACTAAAAGGTGCTGTTCCATAAATTTCAGTGTTGCGAACATAATCTCCGGCAATGGCAATGACAACGACGACGACGCTTTTCTGGATCCGGGAAAACTACGCTGGCGGTTTACCTTGGTGAGTAACAAGGTACCTGAGGTACCAAAGTAGCAACAACCTGACTTTTTGTCCAAACTTTTAGTTCGGTGTTCCCTGCCCATAGGAGCGCTAGCATTCGATGCATCCCCGATCCACACTTTGCATATAGCTGCAAAGTGTATTTGACGGTATTTGTGCTAAAATGACTAATAGATCCACATCCCCTTTTCCATCCATGCTGCAAATGCGATTTGGATTTGCACTTGAATTTGTTTGAATCTAGATAAGGTACTCGGAAAGGCTGCTTGCTATAGAGTCCAGCTGTATGGCGGGCATGTGCAATTTATGAAGATAACCTCCATATAAGCAAATTTAACAGTAATGGAATAAGTCAGTTTAAGCCAGTACTTTGGAAAGCACGTGTCATTTCGTCTTTCAGTTTTCTGGCAAGACTGCTAGATGGCGATCGGACCAAATGCTAGCTCATTTATCGAGAGTTGTACCACACATTATAGTACAGTGAATTGTGGCAATTAGGTTGTAATGTGCTGATGCTGCATGGTGAGCCTGCGATCCAATGTAACCCCAATTTTCTCAGTGTCGTTTGCTAAGGCTTCCGACGTGCGGTTGGAAATTGGACAATCCGGTTGTCCTGGCAACTCCGAGCAGAGCGCTATTGGATGGCCCGGATTCGAGCGACGTTAATCAGTCAGGCCCCCCACGAACGGCCGTTAGCCACGCTTGGGCTGCCGAGCGCAACTGCTGAAAACTGCCGAGCCGAGCAAACGTCGTTGTCGCGCAGTTTGCGACCGACTCATTTGCGTTAAGTTTGGAGTGGCTCCCCCCCGGCGGGGGCAAAGCCCCCCCAGCGGCGCCCATGACCTTCGTCTCGGAAAATAGGTTATCTGTCAACTGCTCCATCATTGCGGTGCAGCAATTGGGGCGCTCGTGCTGCTGCGCCCCAGCAGTTGGAGCCCATTTTGTCGTTTGGGCCAATGGCCCCTGGTGGGGATCACCTATTTTGAGTGCGAACTCATGCAAGAGCAGCTTTGTCAGGCCAAACCTAGGTTTACACTAACTCGTTAAACTCAAAATAACTGCGAATTAAAAAATTCCTCCATTGTTAAGGTTTTGGAAGAAAGAAATCATGGCTTTTTACGAAGCTTTGCATCTTGAACATACATTTATTGTACTCGGTCATAAACCCGTTCGTAATGGTACAATGTTTCGGCCTTTAAGGCTGCTTACAAGTGCGTTGTGACTTTGGGGACACCCTCCATAAAATTCAAGACATAACATCTACCTTTCC
>JAQFYZ010000743.1:0-33917 GCA_034695085.1 Cylindroiulus punctatus | reverse complement strand
GGGCGATAGATGGCAGCACCTGCCATCTGAATGGGAATAGAAGAGATTTACTGTCGTTGGCAAAATAAAGAATATCTAAAAAAATTCTAAAAACGAAATATCTTTTCATTTTATATAGCGCAGGAACTTACTAACAATATAAACTTTGAATTAAAACATTTAGTTTCATTCGAAATTATCATATCTGTCCAAAATAATCAAAATTCAATTGCACAAAATCACTTTCAATGGGCCTTAATAATGATCGAAGCCATGCGCTTCAATTGTTATTCAAAACTTTGCAAAATTGCACACCAATACAGCTGAGTAAGGCAGTAAAATTCCCAAAATTACAGATTTGATAAGACATAAATGTCAAGTCACTGGTTAGTAGTTTTCACAATTTCTATCTCGATATTTACAAACTTGAATTTCCATCTTAAAAATAATTGTTTAAAAAAAGTTTCACCAAGTTAATCGATTTAAATTACACGTTTACTTAGAAGGTCACCACAGGTCCCATGTTTGGGGAAATTTTCGAGTGACACAAGGGGATCCAATAAGGTCATCCAATAATGCCAATTGACCTTGCCGGGATTTCCTCTAGGTACCAGGAAGTATCCCTGCAAAAAACCCAACACATAACGGAGCCCTATGATTGGACCATCCGAATTCTGTCCCCAAAAAAATTCTGATAAAAGGATGCAAAACTTCTACAGTTGAAATCATTGAGATTTACTCGTCATCTAACTGCTGCTTGTCTTAAGGGTAAGTGAATTTTTCATTTTCACAATCTGTTTTAGTTAATGTACATGTATATGCCAATTGACTATCTTTTTGGAATCGCTTTTACCAATTTCGTTCGAATTTATTTCCAATTTTTACTTCCAAATTTTTCAAATTTTTTATTGGTGGCCTGTTTCACCTGCTTTTTACGAATTTCCATATGCATGCATTTTGAATTTCGCAGCAACACTGCGTAAAAACATTTTGTTGAATTTCTTTCAAATTTACCTTCCCATTTTTAGATATTGTCTCCAGTTGCATCTTTTTTGCTTTTTCCCTTCGTATTTACCTTGAAAATTACAGGTAAATACGAAGAAAATTTCTCTACAATTAGATCATTTTAATTTTACGAATTTTCTGCCCTACTCATTCAGTTTGTATTCCATTCATTCATTAATCAGTTTTAATTACATTACACCATGTAATCTAATTGCATTTTTATCATATTTTTCCCAACTCGTGCCAATTCGACAAAACTGCATTGAAGTAAATACAAGAAAATCAAATTTTAAAATGATTTAAATAATCATTTTCTCTATTTTCCTCTCATTTCGTAAATAAGCCTGAAAATTTACCGACATTTAGTAACTTTAAATTCCTCCTCTCCTAGCAAAGCAAGTGTATCCACAATTTAGAAAAAACAAAAATTCTGATTTTTAAATTTGTACTTTCGTACCATGTTGTTGAATTGGATTCATGGATGTGCATTGCTTTCTCCAATAGTATTTGATAATTTGCAACAGGATGCAAGAGCGATTTTGCAGCAACATCACTGCTTAAATCGAATTTGTCAATGTGCTTTGTGCTAATGTGTTTTTATGTCAACAGTTTCTGTCATTGCAAAATGAAGGTCCTCATCATCGTCTTGGTGTCCTGCTTGGTTTTGCAGGCTGTGGTAAGTGTGGTAATGGTCGATTATCTTCATTTCAGTTTGATGCAACCTCTAACCTGTTGCATTTTTGCAAAACCTTTCAGATGGGTTCTCCTCATGGTGGTGGTCACAGCGACATGTGCAAGAACAAGTACGACGGAAAGTACGCCGAGCCCGGAAGTGGTTGCAAGAAGTACTACCAGTGCAAGAACAAGATGTACCATGGTCCATACCATTGCCAGGGCAATTACAAATACGACAATGAAGAAGAAAAATGCATGCCCCCAGATCAGGCAGAGTGCTACTGATGGTGATGACGTCATGCATTGTTTTCCAATTTTTGTACAAATGTAGTAATTTATTTACTTGGTTCGCATAATAAAAGTTAATCATTTACAGTACTTGAAGCTATTATTGCATATTCTTTTTCGTTGCTATACAATATATAGACTCGCGCTTTGTGGGCTTGCACTTTAAACTGCTCTAAATCGACATAAATATTCAGGATAGTTTTCATCAAACTTTGATCCATGATTTCAGTTTTCTTAAATAAAGCCACTTTCTGACAATATTCCCAAGTCAACGTGTGTTTATTCCAGCGTTTCTCAGTTTGTCCACATAATTTTTTCCGGAATATTTGAGAACATATGAAAAATTGACCAAAAATCTCAGTCTCACATCTGCCAATAACTGACTGTGGTCACATGTTACAATTGATGGTGTGTATTAAACTGAAATTTGCAAATTGCTGAGATAAACAAGCTGAGATACATAAGCAACCGTTTGTATTAAACTGAAATTTGGAAATTGCTGACATAAACAATCGCTTTTTCAGTTAGTAAACATGCACAGAAGAAGCTCGTATTATTCGCTAGTTTATGGAAATCAATTGCTGTTTCCGGTATACAGTATTAAAATGCTAAGCAAATATATCAGGGGAGCCATGCTAGCAGAAGAATTATACTCTGGTAACACAGAAATTTTCATGAAATAAAAAAAATTACAAAAACCACAGAAAAACCACACACCAATTCCTTTGGACAATTGTCTCATCATAAAATTACTGGACTCATCATCTCAATAGCTTTGGCTACAGTATTACCATTGAATTGAGTATGAATTCCTATCTTTGATGTTACCCATCACTGTACAATGTTTTTCCTCTTCAGTTTGCTCCACTGAATAAAAAACAGGCAAACTTTATCAGTTTAACACATGTAGATGGTATTGGCATAACAGTGACTGATTCCTAAGCCAGGAAGCCATGATATTGCAAGAAAATCATTCTCCATTCTCATTATACTCATATATGGT
This sequence comes from Cylindroiulus punctatus, assembly GCA_034695085.1. Lineage (NCBI taxonomy): Eukaryota > Metazoa > Arthropoda > Diplopoda > Julida > Julidae > Cylindroiulus > Cylindroiulus punctatus. Next base: position 30,967 of record JAQFYZ010000743.1, on the reverse strand, counting down.
CTATTCATAATTTCATATCCAAGTAAGACATGCTTGTAAACACGTTTTACCTACCTTGACTTGATCTCAAGTTTACTCTAGTCAGATCAAGGTAGGTGAAACAGGTTGACATTCATGTCTTAGATAAACATGACAAAGTTTGCATGTAAACCTAGTGATTTTCTCATTTTAAGTAAGATGTTATTACATTTTCATAAAACTCGAGAAAGCAATTTCAAGAAGTTCACAGCACAGTCAACAGTTGATATTTTGGCAATTGCAGCTGCATGCTGTGAACTTCTTGAATCTGCTTTTGCACCATTTGATGCATGTACAGTGTACAAATGTGCATTTGACCAAATTTTACCAGAAAAACAGGAAAAAGGCGGATTGACCGCTGTGCCCAGGTCATGAAGGTGTCAAGGGCCATAAATAGAGCTCGGGAAAACCAGTGGTCACCTGTATTGTCATCAACTTAGATTGGAGGGATGAGGGTTGGCCAAATGATGACACATGCAGCATGATGGAGGTCAAAGTCATGGCCAGGGAATGCATAAATGAATGTCATCAAAGTTGCTTTGTGAAACATTGGTATCAAATTCAACATTTGTCCTCCAGATTTGCAAAATGTTCACCCACACTGAACATGTACGACGTTTTTCATTTGACACGTGCATGCTTTTGTGTGATTAAAGCCCATCATCTACAGTACATGTATACTCACATTTTGACAAAAAAAAATGTAATTGCTTCAGTCAGGGATTTTCATCCACACTCCAAGTAATGACATTTTTGGGCATAAAAATGCTAAAATGTTCAATTGATTAAAACTTGTACATGTAAGTCTGGAGAACTTGTTGAATAGACTAAATGCACAGTACATGTACATGCAAATACTTCAAGTCTTAATTACAGGGTGTATGAGCACTAATGAAACATCGTTCTTATCCAAGTTGTCTTAAACAGTGACTGTATTTTCCAAGCTGACATTGAGCCACCATCTTGGGTCAGAGACTCTCAGAGTTCGCATAATATTATACATACATGTAAATATACACGTGCATGTAGCTCAAGGGTCCAGACCAAACCATATTTCGTCACAAAGAATAACATACTGTAAATGGACAACATTTTTGGCATTTTTCATCTCCTCAGGAATTGAATTTCGATAAACCCCAGCAAAAAATACCCTGCAAATCATTTGAATATTGTGCCATTTTTTGGCCATATAATCAAAAAATGTGCCATTTATGGCAGAAAAAGTGCATTCCATGATTGCAAAAATAATGCCATAAAACTGCAGTTTTTTGCAGTAAATGGTGAAAATACTGCAGGTTTTTTGCAGTAAATGGTGAAAATACTGCAGTTTTTTTTTGCATTATTTTAGTGCAGTTTTATGGCAGAAAAACTGCCATATTTTGTTTCATAATGTGGCAGAATATTTAAATATTTTGCCATACTCCGTGTAAAACTTCAGAAAACTTCATTTTCCTGCAGAATGGATTTGAATATAATGCAATTTTTCTGCAGGATATTTTTCGCTAAGACGTCATCACCTGTATTGGGGGCATTGTGCTATTTCGTCATTTCAAGCCCTTTGAAAAACCCAGGATATCAAGGGCATCCACTAATTGCTTTCAACCGGTAAAATTTGCTTCAGGTACCAGGAAGTGTGGTATTGCACCAGTAAGGAGGTCTGTGATTGGACAATCGAAATTCTGTCCCTAAAAAAATCTGTATAAAAGGGCCTAACATTTCCAGTTAAGAATCATACCGACTCGTTCGTCTGATTCTCTTTCTCTGCTGCTGTATTTTGTAAGTATGTTTTTATATTTTTCTCAATTTGATGTCTAAATTTCAATCGACTAAGTTATTCTGAATTTGCTCTAGTATATTTTCATTTTCCCACCTCTTTGCGAATGTTTTTCTCTGCATTCTTCAAAAGTTTCAACTTTGTTTTTATGAAAATCAACTGAATTCGCATGAATCTTTCGTTCAAGGCTTTGGCCTTTCATTCGTTTTAAACAGTTACGAACGATTTTAGCGGAATTTGTTGAAATCTTAAATTTTATTCTTACATGCAGGTCAACTTCTTCTATTCAAAATGAAGGTCCTCATCATTGCTATGGTTGCCTGTTTGCTTTTGGAGGCTGTGGTAAGCCTTTCAACGTCCACATTGATTTTGTGCAGCAAATCATGAGCTAATAGACCTAATCCATTTTCAAAACATTTCAGCTGGCTTTTCCCCAGAAAGGTGGCCGTGATAACAAGTGCAAAAATAAGAAAAACGGAAAGTACCCCGAACCCGGAAGTGGCTGCAAGAAGTACTACGAGTGCAAGAACAAGAATTACGAGGGACCTTATGAATGCAAGGGAAATTACAAGTACGATTCATCTGAAGAAAAATGCGCGCCATCTAACAAGGCAAAGTGTTAAAATCGCATTGAAGTCGTGATGTTTCATGTACAAATTCTGTATTTTAATTTATTTGGATAGCTTGATTAAATTTTGAATCATTTAAAGTAAACTGTTGTTTGTCCATATGTTAAAACAAGTCATAGATTTACAGGATCCTGCCCAAGTTAATTCACTTCTGCAAGTAACGTATTACTGTATTTCTACTTGCATCAATGCATTTGCCCAGTCTCAAATGAAGGTCCATATCACCTTGGTACAGCTTGAGTACATGTGCAGTAGTTGGTTTGCATAAATTCAGATCTTATTTCTGAGTTCCTCCATACGTTTTCTCCAGACTGTTAGTTAGAAAGTTAGGGCCTGGCATTTCGACGAAACTACTGTATATCAAGAAACAAATCGAAATAAATCTGTTTATTTCGAAATAAGTTTTCGTCTTGCCTATTTCCAAATTATCTTGACTCCTCCTACAGTTAACACAATTTGTGAGGGAGGGTTTCGGCATTTTTCGTCAGGTCCCTGATGACTGAACTGGCAGTGTCTGGCATGCCCTTTGTTTTGGATTACACTAGGGCCTAACCCATTCTTAAACAGTTGAACAACCCCCTAGCCCTGCCACGTTTGCAAATTTCTTGCTCAAAGTTGTCCATCTTTTTTTGGGTCCGAGGAAACATGTTCAGGTTGGTGAAGCTTCAGTCACCAAATTCACATTGAAACGATAATATGGGGGTATCATTTCAGAATCATGACACTTGATAACAACACAGTGTCATGTTTCGGAACATTGGCGACTTCATCCCTGCTGCCAGCACATTCCGGCTCTGTTTTGGGAAGTTCGTCCACTTTAATTGAACTTGCTCTCACCATGTACATGTTACTCAACTTCGTTGTTTTACTAAAGTTTCCCTAATGATAGGCTGCACTATAAACCACTTCCATGTACATATGAACTTTTCTCAAAAATCAATTTCCGCTGTAAGCATGATGTAAACAGGTGTCCATAATTTAAACAAGCAATGGTTGAGCCAACATGTATAACAAAAATCGACTATACGATACTCCACTTGCATCGCAGTCATTGTAAATAAATCAGGTAGTAAATAAACTAATTATAAAAATTATAAAACATGAAATGGCAGACCTTCATTGAAGTGGTCGTCCAAGAGGCCCCTCGCACAACAAGACTGAAATGACGGTATTGTAGACTTGAAGACTTCAAAAGACGAGGTTTCACAGTCATCGTCTTCCATTAGACACATCTGAAATGCAAATTAAAGAAAACTGAATTAAGTCGAGGTCTCCATCGGCTTCATTACAAATTCTGCTCGATCAATGAATTGAAATTGACTCCAGATCGAGTCTGACGAAGGTCAAAGTTTATATGGCAATCTTGATTCGACCATGGGTCAGGGCAAAGGAATTCCTAGCATTCTCAAGTTGGCATAAAATGCCCAAATCACTCGAGCTCAGGTCTGTTGATCAGAAGCGATTTGTGAGTCCAGCACGTTTGTGAGTTGAATTTGTTGGGAATTTATTCTGGCCTTATTGGGGATAATTTTCGGTTCATTCCGAAATCTTGGACGTAGAAAGTTTAACCAATTTTTTTCGTGTGCAGGTTACGTCCAAAGATTAATTGAGCATCATCATGAGAATCGTCAGCATTTGCATTTTTATCATTCTGATGATATCTGCTGCGGTAACTACACAAAATTAATGATTATTGTTCCGCATAATCTAGCACAACTTTATCTGACACCGCGTGTAATCTTACATGTACATGTTCATAATTTTACACGCAGCTGTGGTTGTGGCTTCGCTGGCCATTTGCTCCACAAAGTCCTACTCAATGGCCACCTAAGTGGGTCCGCATCCCCCACCACCCCCTGGTGGGTCTACCACCCACCAACGACATCTGACGGGGCAGAGGTCAATTTGCTGGGCTGTTTCGCATTTTGGGCCGAAGTTTGCTAAACCGTCATCAGTTTTTAAAGTGATTTTTAAACTTGTTGTTTCGTAAATAAAATCTTAATATTAAGTGGTTTTTTCCCGGGCCAAAGTTCACTAATCAATGCAGGTACTAAGCGATAAGGGTGTCCTAGAATCTGTGAACTGAAATAAAAAAGTTAATTTTTTTGGAAATTCAATGGATAAATGTTAAATTCTGGTTATCTCCCATGAATACATGGAGAATACGTTCACACACCAACTAAATTATGCTGCCTTGCACAAAGCCATATGTGAAGCAGTCTATGGAAATTAGGTTTCAAAAAATTTGGGAGCCGAATGTACTTGTAAGGCTGAAGGCGCCATCTATACCTGAACAGCTCAAACGCATCGCAAATTAATAAAAACGCTCAATTTTTTTCTTACCATGTATAGTTTTTCATCCATTATATGCCTATTTTTTCCTTTAAGTCGTAAATTACACGTACATGTATGTCGTTTATTATTAAAAAATTGAATTTTTCTCAACTGAATTTAATTTTTTTTAATAATAAACGGTGTAATTCTCGACTTAAAATAAAAAAATAGGGATATAACGGATGAAAAACTATACTGTAGGCTACATATACATAGTAAGAAATAACTTTAGCGTTTGTATTAATTTGTTAAATCAGAATTGTGTTCAGATTTTTTTTTAATTTGACGAAAAATGGCTTTCGATCCGCCATTTTTACGAGTTTGAACGCATTTTAACGAAATTTTAACGAAAAATAACGATACTATTGAGGATGAAATCTGTGCTTATAGTCCCAATATAAATTTCTTAAGCGGATTCGAACGCGCAAAATAGCCAAGAAAAATAATAGGTCACGTTCCATTTTCGTCCGATACAAACAACATGCAAATAAAAAAATTAGCCTCGATGAAGGCTTGCATACAAAATTAATCCAAATGATGCCTATTAAAACGAATGACCCAGTTGAAGATCATGAGGTCAGTTTTTTTTCGAAAATCATCTTATAAGCCCATTATGCAGGTACACACTCACATTCATTGAATTTGGCATCAAGAAACTACAAACGCTTAACCTCTTCTCCATGAATAGCTGGGAACCCGAGTATAAGTTGACCAAAAGGATGCCAAAAGCAGAGTTTTTATTACTCTTCAAGATTTCGGAAAATACTCCTCATATGGCAGGATTGGATGCTGGCCATGCAATTACATCTTTACTATTTTCTGCAAAAAGTTGTGCGTTTCGAGACCTAAGGTGTCCGAAAGCAATGGGTTGTTAGCCTAGAATGCTGATTGATGCGGGTGAGGAAAAGTAAAAATGCAGACAAAAACAAACATGTATTTTATCATTTCAGCTAATTTGGTGAAAATTTTCAAATGCGATGATTACTAAAGGCCGTTCTCTACATTTTAGCATCACCAGCCTGCATGAACATTACGTGGTGTTTGTATGAGATATGTATTTTTTTAAATTAAAATAACTTTTTCCAGATTCTAACCCATTTCATGATTAAGTTTGATGTCCCGATTGATCCTAAATCACATAATTGTAACATTTTGTAGTAAAATTCCCCATGCTTCTCTACAAATATCGAAGCTCGAAGAGCACTAAATATCCCCAAATCTTCAATGTATACATTAACAGCTTTTCGCCAATTTACTTAATTTTCCAAGACCCATATATTAATCCAAATCATTAAACATATCCTTTTCATTTTGCTGTTGCTTGTTCTTCTTAAATTTACCCAGGAATCATTTACCCAACCCATTTCAAATGCAACTTTCTGTCAATTGCTCGTCAAGAAATTTTCACAAACTTGTACAGAGAGCGTTTACATGCACAGTACATGTAAATACTTGAATACCATATTTTTTTAGAGCCAAATTTGCGGCCAAAGGGTTTTGCGTTGGAGGCTAGTGACGTCAGCGTATCTTATCGGCGCCTGGCTCCGAGAGTATTGGAATTGGAATATTTAAAATATATTCCAAAATTTAGGTAAACCCAACTACAGTCAAACCCTGTGTCTTATGAGTTTTCAGGGTAAGCTAAAGTAAACTTTCTTTATGGGCTGCTATTTCGAGGGTGAAATTTTCGGGGGAAATTGGTATCCTCCACTTTACTTTCTTGGAAATTCTGCGAAATTCTCGAATTCTAACCTCACAATGTCAGTATCGAACGTGCAGTACATGTACTGTACATGTACATTCGACCCCACCAATTCGAATAAACGTTTTTTCCGCCCAGAAAATCTTCAAAAAAAAATTAAAAATAACTTTGTCCTCCGCGTTCCGCTCCCGAAATAGGATCGTCCCCACCTCGCCGTGGTCCGGGTGCCCACAAAAACTATTCATTTCCCGACAGAAATTCTGCCAAAACCGCAAAATTCGCCCAAATTTCACCGTCCAGAGCATCCAGAGCCAACTGCGCACATCGCCATAAGCCGTCCAGCCGCGCCGTCGCGCCGTTGGCCCTGGCGCCCTGGGCGGGTGTCGGAGGTCGCCCAGACCGCGCCTGGGTGTCGGCCCCAGCCGTGGCCAGCCCTCGGGTAAGTTTGGGTCGTGTCAGAAATCCCGCACCGCGGGTTTCGGGTCCCGCGCCGTCGGCTGAGACCGCGCCGCTCATCCAACATGGCTGCTCATCATCCTCCATCCATCTCCCAATGCTGGAAAACATTCCCAAAATCCCAAAATTTAAAATTTTCAAGCCAGCCTTGTTCAGGTTGCAGTCCCAGCCCGAATCCCGGCCCCCGCGGGTGCGGCGTCGGCGAAAACGGCCCCAAAAGCGTCCAAAACCCACCAAAACCCTAAAGTTCCAACACGCATCTAAAATCAGATTTGCCACCATACGCAGTGGCCATCTGGGCTCTTCCCGGGGTCGCAGCGGGCCATCGGTTGGGCCAGTACGGCCGTGCGTGGTACCGGCGTGTTCAGCGGGACCTAGGGGTCCCAGCGGCGCCCCCCGCGCGGCGCCCCGGGGCCCGGGGCCGGCGGCCAGGGCCCCAAAAGGCGCCCGTATAGGGGCATGCTCGACGCAGCAATGGCGGTGTTGGTGGCAGTTTGTGTTTGTTGCCTCCGCCAGAAACGCTGCCCGAGGGCCAGGTCCTGGGCGGGCCGGCGGGTCCCAGGGCGGGGGCCCACCGGCGGATATCTGGCTCTCACCCCGGCAGCGGATCCGGCCCCTGCAGGGCCAGGGGCGGCGGAAACGAGGCTTCTTTGGCGAAAAAGAGGCCTGGCTCAGCCACCACCGACGTCGAAAACGATCGGCCTGCCGAGCCGGCGGGACGGAAAAGCGAAAAGTCTCACCTGGAAACGAAGCTGGGTATCTCCGGGCCACGGCCGCGGCCCGGCGGCGGACCTGGCCCGCCGCCGGGGCCCGCAAAACGGCGACCGAACGAGGACAAGAAGCACATATCTTTCTCAGCGTAGCCATATTTCCAACACGAGATGGTCGCCAGTTATTTGGGCTCTCACAGAGGTCCGCCGCGAGCCTATAAATAGGGGGAGGCGCTCGTGGCGGCGATCATTCCAGAACTAGGCCACGCGCAGGAAGGTCGACGGATTCCATCGCTCGCTTTTCAAATCGACTAAACTGTGAGTTTGCCAAGTTTTCATTGTCGGATCTGCGATCGTTTTCATGGCGTATTTCGCTCCTAGGGAGAAAAAGTGGAGAAGTTTGGAGTTGGCCGCGAAGGGGTTGGGAAATTGAGCGAGAAAACTTTTCATCTCATAATACCCCATGGTACCCCATAGTGGGGTGGGGTAATCAGTGCCATCATTTGAAATGATGCTGCCAGATCATCCAGCTGGATGCACTTTTGTTTTGCCAAATGAATCATGAATGAAATTGCATGATTTTGCATCGTGTTCCCCAACTTGACCACACGAGGATTAATGTTTTCCTCCGCTGGGATGCATCGTCGAAGAATTTTTTGCATATTTAAAAAAAATTAATTTTGCTAGTCGAAGAAACGCCATGTTATACAGTAAATGAAACGTACGTGTGAATTGAATTAATTGACAGGGTAGTCAATACAGGAATGGTTGTATTTGGCACCAATTATCTGAAAGTTGTTTACGATTGAACAATTCGTTTATAACTGTGGGTAAAGATTCAATACAGTAATATTTATGTTTGGTACCAATTATCTGAAAGTTGTTTATGATTGAACAATTCGTTCATAACTGTAGGTAAAGATTCAATACAGTGATATTTATATTTGGTACCAATTACATGTATCTGAAAGTTGTTTACGATTGAACAATTCGTACATAACTGGGAAAAGATTCAGGTCGCTGAGCTAGGTCAATTTTTGCCATATGATAATAGTTATCAGTGCTAAGATAATGAAGTGTTTTGACACCAGAAGATTGTCAGAACAGGGAAATTGTCTGGAATTTGTGACATCACTTGGCAATCTTTTTGGACAGCTACTGAATTCCATCATACTTATGCCATCAATATTCTCATTACAGAATCACTATGACTGACACAGCAGCATCCTCTGCGGCTGCCACCCCCGCCAAGGGCCAGAAGGGCCGCCAGGCCAAGCCGAAGAAGCAGAAAGTGGCCGCCAGCCATCCCAAGTACGTCGAGATGACAGTGGATGCCATCAGCGCCCTAAAAGAGCGCAATGGTTCGTCACGGCAGGCCATCCTCAAGTACATCATCGGCCACTTCAGCGTGGGGAAAGACCCCAAGGTTGTCAACACGCATCTGAAGATGGCTCTGAAGCGTGGGGTGACCAGTGGCGTTCTCAAGCACTCCAAGGGTCAAGGGGCTTCGGGCTCGTTCCGCGTGACCGGCGACAAGAAGGTTGTAGAGAAGAAGGCAGTGAAGCCCAAGAAAGCAGCGCCTGCACCACCGGCGGCGCCGGAGAAGAAGGCCGCCAAGGTGGTGGCCAAGAAGGCAAAGAAGCCCAAAGCCAAGGCAGTGGAGAAGAAGGCCAAGTCGCCCAAGAAGGACAAGAAAGCAAAGTCGCCCAGGCAGTGGGTGCAGATAAAGAAGAAGACGCCTGCCAAGGCCAAGAAGCCCAAGACGCCGAAGAAGTCACCAGAGAAGAAGAAGGCGGCGCCAAAGACCAAGAAAGCAGCCAAGCCCAAGAGCCCCAAAGCGAAGAGGGGCAAGAAGTGAGGCAGTTGCTCCAGTAGTGGACTCGTTTCGTTTTTATTTTAATGTGTTACGGTAGAACTAGCACATCCCGCATCTCCGGAAAGAGTTTTCTAAGACCAGTGAATAAGCAGACTTGTATGTACATAAGATTTTTTTTAAGTTGTGAGCCAGTGATAGGGTTTCTTGCCCGGGTTCTGAGATTTGGATAGGAGGGGTTCTCTTGGGTCAAAGAGACGTGTTCAAAGAAACCCTTTGCGATGTCACACGCCTTCGGTGAAGGCAGATTACAATTAAGTGCTTAATGTTTTTTGTTTGTTCAACAGTTTGTCTAAAAAAATCTGTGACATGAAAATGTTGCATATCGCCAAACTGCATCCAGCAATGGAAATTTTCTCAAATGTAAATGATATTATTGTGGCCAACTACTGGTGAAAGCACACATGCATGCTTTGGTGAAATTGCTGACAGGTCATAAACAATCCCGGTTAAATCAAATTTTTGATTCTAATAAGTGATGCTTTGCAGCAGTGGAGAAGGCGTGCGACACTGCATTCATATTATTTTTTTCTTCATGTCCCACAGAATTTTTCAAGAATGGATCACGAAGGAGTTCCATTTTCTTTTTTTTTGTCCTTAATTATTGTCATCTTTTCATCTTGTAAATAATTTTGTCGGCGATTTCTGCAGATTTCTCGGGTATGTTAAAACTATCCCAACACGGTGAAAATCTGCAGAAACCGTCGGTGCTGATTAAGCAACACAATTGAAGTTTGGCGTTTTCAGCTTTCGTCCCTCATCTGGCACATGTAAACTTCTCATTACAAATATCTTCATCGTTATATTTTCTCTTAAAAAATTCATTGAAATATAGACGCGATTATTATCATTCAACTGCAGTAAACTTTAATGCAGGACATACTTATAATAAAATACTATATCTGATAAGTTTTGGCGTTTGTTTTAATGAGGGCAGAAATCCTGGATCTGCAAAGAAGTAATTGTGAAAAACTTTGGGATAACCGATTGTTTTTTTCTAACCAGATTTGAAAGTGGTTGTAAAGCTACTTGACTGCTTGTTTTTAAGCTGGATATAACTGGCTTTTTCAGAGGTACATCACCTGGCCCCATTGCTTAAAAATGATGAGTGTAAGGAGTTCAGGTTTCATGACAAAATATCAGTTATGTCCCACGACATGAAAAGCTCAACTCATGGCACCTCATTTGTTGTGAAATTGTCATAGTAAGCCCATGATTTTTCACAGATCAAATCCCAAAGGGCCTACACACCATTCTGCAAAAGGCTGTTGCAAAAGACAAACACCAATTTGACGTATTATCGTATACGGTAATAAATTATTTATTAACATGTAATATCGTTCTATAATATTATTAGGGAGTTAACGCCATACAGTGAAATTAGTAAAAACAAAAGTTAAATTTAACTTTTGTTTTTAAAAATGTAGTTATGCCGTGCTAACTCCCCAATATAAATAGCCTCCTACAAGACTCGTCCCAAAGCTCGCATAACCACCGGACGACCGCGTCGAATAAGCGCACGAAAAGCAGAAAAATATATGCCGATGACCAATTGCACCAATGTTCCTTCTAATCCCAGTTACTAAACTGATGGCAGCTCGGTGCAACCGATCATCAGAAGCAGGGAAAACTAGATAGCGGTTTACCTTATTGCAGTGCTTCCAACAGGCTTCATAAAAACTCCCATCCATACATTCTCAAGGCAAAAATCCGCAACATACTGCGTATATGTAAAGCACTTAATTATGAAATTACATAATCACGACTTTTCCGAAGAGAAACACATAAGTGGTTGCCCCTGCGCCACCAACCATTTCATTTTACATTGGTCTTTTTGCATTTTACAGCTCTGTACAACACTGGAGCGCGACTACCTGTGGAGTGAGCTGTCAAAGAAATTCACGACTGATATATTGGGCTAGTCGGTTGGCGTCATTTGTTAATTGTCCAATCATATTGCTGCTGGCATTTCACAAATTCAAATTTGACTGCTGAGTCATAATATAATTGGTTTCTCCTTTCCAACAGGGCTCCAAATTCTATTGCAGGTCAAGGGCGAAGCACATTTTCAAGGCCCTTATGAGCATCTTGGCAAAGGTCACTAGCTCTAGCTCTAAATAACAGGTCAATGCTCTTGTTTATTAACTTTGAATGTCTTTCATTCAGGCCCATCAAAACTGGGCTTGGGGTATTGATGAAATTTATTGGTGTGCTCATAATCGGCTCTCCAGCATCATTCCTGGTGGTCAAGCTGGACCATCCCATCGTAAGGATCAGTGGAAAGGTGACTTTCCAGGTGGTCTGAGGTGTGTCGATCCCAACAATGACATTTTTGGGGGATCATCATCAGGCATCATCATCACTGAAGCACATGGAAGGGCAATGATGTACTGTAGTCTGGGTGCAAAGACAGCAGTACAAGCCTTACAGTAGACATGGGACAGTCCACCTTTGCCACCAGAGACGATGCCAGCAAACTCAGATAACTACATTAGGTTGCTGGATTGGTTTCTGAAGCCATTGGTGGCTACTCCCAGGAATGGCTTCCAATCTAATGTTTGCTCTGAAAGGGTCCAGGAAAGACTCCCATTGCTTAACAAGTCCACTGATATGCTACATAAATCTAAGAACTGTTATATCTAGGGAGTTATGATACGGGTATCGTGTATTATGCTTAATTTTAAAACCAGATTTATGGTTCTCGAAGGCCGGCATGTTATATAGTCAGTGACGCAAGGGCAAACCGTAAAATCTGCAAACTAGGCATTGATAGGTACTGACAGCAATTTTCAACACAAATAACCATGGCGATTACGATACAAAAATAGATGTGGAAATTGGAAGGGTAAACATCGGGTAGGGGACACAAGATCAATAGATTGCCAAGCCGTGGTCGAGAAATATAGTCGATCGGGATTATCATTTGGCAGCTATCATTAATTCCACTATTTGGCGTTTTTAATATTAGTACTTTGCAGTTTGATAGTCTTATCTTCGATATTATAGTTGCAAGGATTGAAACGTGGCAATTCTAAGCAAGTTTGAACAAGTTGGGGTTTCACGAGAACTTCATGCATTTATGATTCCAGTATACATTAGCAGGTATGAATAGCGAATCATTCGTGCTACTCGAAAATATGCGGTTATCGGAAGGAATTTCTCCAAACTGTAATATGGATCAGTCGTCAGAAATGCCAGCAGTTCAAAACGACTGTCAATCTAGATCCAATCGCTCAGCTACCGTTGTAAATAAATAATTATATTATTATCAGTGCTCGTTTCAGCATAACTGTATTTACACAAGGCCATTATTATTGCAGACTGAGCGTTGAACTTTTGAAAGTGCGGTTTCCGTGCACAATGCACGATCTTCCATCTTGGAGCACACAAAAACATTAAAAATCAAATTTTGAATATCAGCAGCTTGTGAAGATAATAGGGAACATTCAAGTATTTATTATGCCATCACAAAATTGTTTTTCCTGCCCTGTGCCAGGATTGGTAATCATTTTTCAACCCCGAGTGAGATCAAAACTAATGATTTTGGCTTTTTCTTAAAAAATGTCAATGGAGAATATTCAAAACTGGTTGACAAACGCTTGACCCACATATCGAAAATGTGATAGCTCAGCATTTCATTGACCCCATTACTATTCTGTCAAACACTACATGTACACTTTCATGATGTTGACAATACTTGAACATCCCCGTATTATTGCTTTCTGCTCGCAACACTTCAGCATTTTCCATAGTGCTTCATTGTTGAGAAAACTACTTCAGAAACATCGGTGGAATAAGCAATGCATTATTTCGCCTTACATTCTCTTATCAAATGCAACAATCGACAAGAAGATCCTTCAAATCAAGTGGATTTAAAAATAGGATAAATGCATCCATATATACGTACGCGATAAATTAAAAAATATAAACAAGTAACAAGCCAGCATTTTCATATGCCGGAGTAGATGTATTTAAAAAATTGGTATAAACCAAACTATTTAAAAAACCGGGGTTTTTCAAACCTTTTTTTTGAGAAAACTGACTTTTTCGTATCTTTTTGCCGATTTCTCCACTAGGCATAGCTCATCTCCATCGTATCACTGAAGTAGTTTCCATTCAAACCTGCCTATCAGACTCGAATGAGCGCCGAGCAATGAGCAATGCTCCAAGATGGTCTGATTTTGAAAAGGAGCGTGAGAGTTAAGGCAAATGCTTGGTAAATGACAATCTATTGATCATGCAGCTAAGTGTCTATGCAGCCGTCCGGTGGGTTCTCAAGCCTAGGACATGCAATGCAAGAATTCCCGCAATCCAAACTAAAGTAAAGCGTGCTTGCCGCTCGCGTCCGCGGTCCTAGGCGCCCTCATCGAGGCCGCGGCAGAAATTCGCAGAATTCCAATCGCGATTTTTTTGTTCGTACATTTGATTTTTTAACAAAAACCTAAGGCTTGACGAGCACCCGGGCGCCGGCTTAAGTCCGCTGGACGGCTGCATAAGCACAATCACTGCCAAGAAGAAAAACTGGATTAATTCGAAGGCAAGTCAACAGTTTTAGCAACACTCAATTGTAGAAAAGAAAACCAGTCCAGATTCGCTTCACAAATCCCAAATGATGAGATTGGCAGCCACAAAGGAGATTCCAAAATTTCCGAGACAGGATTCAGCGTCAAAAATGTTATCGATGAACCTAGAAATTACTGAACTTTGAGCTTCACTCTTAAATTACTACCTGGAACATGGCTCTTTGAACAGCTGCCTGCGGGTTTCCTTTGTGGCTGCCAACATGTTCGACCTGTATAGATGGAATCCACTAAAAAACGCTGCCGAGAAATCAAATCTCGCTTCAGGAAAGGACCGGCAACTTTGGGAAAAAATGGAAACATTTCTGGGAAGTTGGAAATACATCCCCCGCTAGGGCTAGACTAGGAAATTCGCACCCTCCGAGGCACAGAAATTTCCCAGAAATTCAGACAAAAACCACAGATAGCAGTAGCATATTAGATTAGATTAAAATTATTCGTTAAAATTCTGAAATTGTTAGCTCGGAAATTAGAAAAACATAACGGGAAAGCAAATTGTGCACTGGGATATCATTCAAATCGGAAAATTCAAATTTTCTGGTTCGGAAATTTCAAAACAGCACAAGCCCAAAATGCACATTTTGGAAAATTCGCTGCTCCAAATTATTACTTTAACGAAAAGCGATGGCCATCCTTGTAAATAGTAGAACCTGACAGTCATATTGGATTGACTATTTAAGGTCAAGGGTTGGCTCGAGATTCGCAAGGAAGGGTATAATAGATGGGGCCCCTTGCCTAGGCTAACTAGTGTAGCGACTGGTGTTGGTACAACAACATTGGTGTCTTGGTGCACTAAAAATACGTGATTATCTGTCTAACAGACATTTCTACGGGCTATTATAACTGCTTGGTCAGGTTGGAATTAGTACTGCCCAGCTTTCGTTATAATAGCGCCATCTGCAGGCGCCCTGAGCTCACCTAGACGGACATGAACTGACCATCGAATGCCCGCTGGCCGTCGTGCCGATGCTCAGTGCGGAGAAGCCGCTCTGACATGACTGCAAGCTGGACATGGATCCTCTGCAAGTGAAAACGACAGAAAGTTCAATATCATTGTCAAAACGTCCTCCCCCAGCCTAAGATATCCATGACACTAACCTGAAATCATGTGATTTTAGCGTCTCGTAGTAATACATGATCTTGGCTTTATGCGTCGTGATGCTTTCGATAATGTCAAACGCATGGTGGTTGTGGTGCTGAGGGTCGTGGAAGCGCCACTGGAGGATGTAAGTACCTTCGTGCGATGTCACGTGAGATCCCTTTAAGGAGACGGAGAAGACGGAATTAGACGCATACAACATGTTTGGCAAATTGCAAAATTGTCCGAGAACATCTGAAAAACCTAAAGCCGCATTAAGCTGGGCGAGAATCTTTGGCAAAAAATCCGTAAATCTCAGACAATTTTCGTTCAAAGTACCCAGAAACCGTAATTGATGCAGAGTCAGCTACGGTTCTGATGAATGCTCATTAACTTACTTGTATGCTTTCTCCATCATGGCAAATTAGCACATTCTCAACCATGGTGTAGTCTGCGCCCTCAGTCCAGGACTTGTCGATGCAGGACAAATGTGCCAGGTCAGCCAGCAGCGGGTTGATGCTGCTGAGCGGGGTGGTCGGCGTCGTCACCTTCTCCAGATTCACCTTCTTCTTGGTGTGGATGACAGCGAAGGCCACGTCCTGCTTCATGATGTCGAAGTCCCAGCAGATGACGGAGCCGCGGTCCTGGTTCTCGATGATGACCTCGTGCACCTGGCCCTTCCCCAGGCTGATGCAGTTGTAGATGCTTTCCTCGCACAAAGGATTGTCTTCAGACCGCTCCCGCACATACTCCTCGTCAGACATGTACAGGGACTTGGGGATCAAGCCGCCTTCCGGAAAAGCCACCTGTAAAGCAAATGTTCTCAGCTCACACCCATTTTACCATTGAAAAAGTGAATAATGAAATCACATTTCATTTCCCGGATTTCAAGACTAGACAAAGATTGCAAAGGGAAATAATTTGGCTAAATTTTTCAGAACTGCATCCCATACCTGGCTGGGTCCACCCAAGAAATCCGGAATAAACTTCTCGTCAATATGATCCACGAGGCCTCCAGCCCCAAGATAGTCATTGTTTCCATAAAGCAAAAACTTCTGGCGCGTTCGCTCATCTGTAATGCACAAAGTGCGATTTAACAACGGGCTTAATCTCGATTGGATAAGTCTCGGGTAATGCACAAACCAATAAACGTGCTGACGATGGTCCACAATATGGGAAAAACTCGCGGAGCACGGACGATCAAGACGCGGCCCATAGTTTCGGGATAGTTGGACTCCACAATTTCAATGATCCTCAGGAGGGCTTTAATGCCCGGCCGCCAAAGGTGGCGCATGTTCAGGCCGTCCAAGTCGACCAGGCATGTCCACGTGCTTATTGGTTTGCCTCTGCGCAGTGTCGCCTCCTCTGCCTTCATCAGGCCTTCTTCGCAAAGGTGAAGGGTCTGCAATTGAAAATTCGCTATGTTAACGACGATAAACAATGGTTGAGTAATGGGAATAATTGCATTTTCTAAATATTTTCACCATTTTCTTTTTAAAAAATTATTACGTACCAGTTTCAGAACTCCTTCCTCGCCAATCGACCGAATGTGCCCTTTGACATCCATCTGCCCAACCCGCAATATATACAAAGGCCGCCCATCTAGTGAGTAAATTTGTGAAAAAATACAAAAATTAGCATTATGTATGGTATCAAATTGCCTTCAACCCGTCTGACAAGAATTGGGAAATTTGCATCTGTTCGGATCAAAAATTAGCGACGCACACTGACAAAGGACGAGGCAAAAGTTTTAATCCTAGACTGTGCGAGGCCATTTCATTCGCTTGGCCCAGATAAACAACTTTCATGATCATCATGGAAACCGCGGAATGCATAAGCTGCGCCGGGAGAACAATAAAATTGTTGCCACGATAATCCCGGACAACAGAGCAAGTAGGGGGACAAAGACTGGGTCATCACCAACGAGAAGCTTACCTTTGTCAAAGTGATGCCAGCCGCCCGGAAAATACTCCTTGGCAACAGCGGGCAGAGTGTAAGAGCTGAGAATGCGATCCACCTGGTACTTCTTGCGCCACAACAGCGACTGGCACAGCATCTCGCGCGCCTTTTCCACGTTGAAGTCCCGTGCTCGGAGAAAGCGCAGCAGCGTGTAATCACTGGGAATCTTTAGGAAAAATTCCAAATTCAGATTGGCATTTCGAGCGCTTCGGGGAGAGATTTTCATTTCAAAAAGTGAACTATTCATTGATTGAAAAAAACTGTCGAATCAACCCAAGAGCGTTTAGTTGTTCGGGACAGCGTAAAATTACCTTGCCCTTGTGCGCCTCTGCTACCCACTTTCGCAGCTGGACCAGACACGATTCCTGAAGCGGATTTAGCGTCCCCAGGCATCGTTCTATGTAGTCGGCATCAAGTTTGAAACCATTTTCTAGAAAACAATATAACTAGAGAATTAAGTATAAAATTTAGACTCGATAAGGCTTCACAACTGCAAACAGCACATTGGGAATTTGCAAAAAAAAATAAAAAAATTGACTACTTCAATCTAACAACTACACCTAAAGCAAACTTACCTTCGTGGCCAATAGTCATGGCCGTAGCACCAAGTTCCAAGTCTTGCACTGCCTCCCGGGGAATGCTCTTGGACCGCTCCTTACTTTCTGCAGGACTAATGGTGATGGCCGGCGGAGAGACGCCATCTTGGAACGGCGCGATGTAGGTGATTCCTTCAGACAGCAGCTCGTTGATGTAAAACTCGATTATTTCCTTGCCCTGGTGGAAAAAAAAAACTCAGTGAGCACGAGTGCCGACAAACCGGAAAGCGGAGCGGCATCTGGCTCGCTCACCTTTCGGATATTTTGGGAATATTGCTTCATGGCTATTTTCTCGACGGTGCTCTCGAAGCCGAAAAACGACTTCACGTCCAAAGAAGCCACCTGTTCGAAACACGTCCATTCCGTGTTCTCTGGATGTACCTGAATGTGAGTGGAAAAATTAATAAGTAAATTCAAGAAACTTCTCAACTGTCTTTGTCCAGAATTGTTACTGCATAAAAAGCCAGGGTCTCAGATTCGCCCGTAGTTTGTCAGAAAACTGTTTTACTCCCTAACACTGAGCTCGTCATTTCTTTGTTTATCTCAAGTATTCATTCTCAGAAGGCATTTTTTTCTCCAAGGCGCGCCCTTGTTCTTCCAGAAATAAATACGAAGGAGAAATTTTATTCGGCAAAATGCGGGGTACGGTCTTCAGCTTAAAGTTTTGACTTCGAGGCCAATTCTGATTACACTAACTATTTCAGGGAGTTCACAGCCGAAGCATTCTGCACATCCGCAGTGCTTCGGAGGAACTTTCTCACCGAATAAGTGCAGTTCTCGTTGACGACGATTCTGGATGCGAAGGTCTCGTTGTAGGCCTCGATCTTGAGAGTGCGCTCCCTGCGGTCCAGCAAGTTCTTCTGGATGAAGTAGACGAAATCTACGCCCACGATCTGGAAAGGATACAAAGAGAGAGAGGTGAGTGCGGGCTCGAGTGCGGATCGATCGGAAGACTGCGCTCCGTCAAACTTGGCAAGCCGAAGAGATATTGATCGCGAAGGCAGTAGCGGCAATCCGCATTCCCGGCAATTTACCGCAAAACAGTTCGGATCCCTGTTTGGGGGATTTGGGGAGTTCGATGCCGTCCCTGCCCTTGAAACTGTTGGCTCCAGACCCCACTTGGCAGCTGCACCAATGCAGTCATGCACAGCTCTCTTGAACTTTAAAATTGGAAGGAAACTGGTGCAATCGGGGGTTCAAGGGTTGTATGTTTTTTTTATCGGCAATCGTGTCGCGGAAACGAAATAGATAACCACGAGATCTTGGAGTGACGAAATGAGAGATTGACGCCACCAGGAACATAATTTGGGAAGATAAATGCACAATTTGACCTCAACGTTGAGCACAGCTTTCTAACCTAGTTAGAAGCCCACTTTCCTGCAGTGTCTACGGCGGAGCAGGGCATAATCCGAAGTACGGCCCAAAAACAGCATCATTTACGACTTACTGTTTCAACAGCTTCACTTTGTATAAACTTACTACATTAACGAACATAGTAGTAGTAAATTTATGCAAATTTCAGCACCTGATGATGGTATTAAATTCGAGAAACGTTGAGCAAATGAAAATTGCAAACCGACTAAGATTAAACACTGTATGTTCAATATATTCGAATACTTTCACCATCATACTTTCACCACTCAGACTGAAAAATGTGCCATTTATGGTAGAATTTGGACGGCTGAAAAACTGCAATATTTGACCATTTACTGTAAAAAATTTGCAATATTTTTTTAAAAATGGCATTTTCTGGCAGTTTTTCTGCATTATTTTATGCAGTAATAATGCACTTTCATGGCAGAAAATATGCAGTATTTTATTTCATAATTTACCAAAATGTAAAATGCAGAAAAACTGCCATAAAATTGTATTTTGTTAAAAATATTGCAAATTTTTTACAGTAAATGGTCAAATATTGCAGTTTTTCAGCATTATTGTGTGCAGTAATAATACACTTTCATGGCAGAAAAAAATGAATATTTTATTTCATAATATACCAAAATGCAAAATTGCAGAAAGAATGAAATTTTAATGGAGAATGGATTCAAATGGACTTTTTTACAGGGTGTTTTAATACTGGGGTGTCTTAATATTGGCTGAATTTCCCTGACTTTTTTCTAAATAAATCAATGGCCCCTCTCCGAAGGTGCCATGTGGTGCTGACGTTGACGACTCATCAAAGTCGTCACCTTAATTAAAGGCAGCGCTCATCAATTAGGCCCTTACATTCCTTGTTTTTTATTGGCCCCAACGGAAATCGATGATCCGCAGGCCTACCTGGGCGATGGATCTTCTTCCCCAGACCCAATTACCGGGCCGATGATGGAAATTTCCGGTCGGAAAACCGCGAAAAATGCTCTCGGCGGATCGATGCAGTAACGCAGGCTGCCAACACATTTTACAACTTATCCATTTCATGATATCGATGATCGAAATTAAAGTCTTTCTGAAATGCTCGCAGGGCCACAGAACTTGGTGATTGTACTTTTGCGATGTAAATGTTTCACACATTAGCTTCTGAATTTTTCTCTATAAAAATGTTAGCCCTCTGTTATACACTTTCTCAATTTTGCGTAACACTTCCTGACTTAAGCTCAATTTGCCTGACTTTTCCTGATCTAAAAATGGGACTTTTATAACTTGCACCTTACTCGGTGATCCGAAAACAGCTACATTTAATGCAAAAGATTAAAATAAAACCAGAATTTTATTGAATTTGAGCATTTTAACATGATGATTGTACTTTTGCAATGAAATTTTTTCACACATTAGCTTCTGAATTTTTCCCTATAAAAATGTTAGCCCTCTGTTATACACTTTCTCAATTTTGCCTAACATTTCCTGACTTAAGCTCAGTTTGCCTGACTTTTCCAGACTATTTTTTATTTGCTCGACTTTGCAGGTCAGCGCAACCCTGGATTTAGCTGCCCCTAACCGCCAGGCAATCACTGTAAGCATGTCTAGCATAGGCTACAACAGCCAACGTGTAAAATAGCCCTGGCAGGGTCGCCCCAGAAATTCAATTTTCAACTTCCCTGACTTTTCCAGGTTTCAAAAAAAATTTCCCTGAAAAATGCGACATACGACTTACATACAGTATGTCAATGTAAATAATGCTGTATTTATTGTTCATCGATCACTATAAACATGAGGTGAACAAAAAATGTAATAAGGAACCAGCAATAGAGCACACATTTTGATAAAAAATTTGAACTTTCGATTTGTTTTTCCAAATTTTCAATTTACTCTGCAACAAAATTGCTCGCTTCAATTGATGGCTTGA
Source organism: Cylindroiulus punctatus (assembly GCA_034695085.1). Classification (NCBI taxonomy): domain Eukaryota; kingdom Metazoa; phylum Arthropoda; class Diplopoda; order Julida; family Julidae; genus Cylindroiulus; species Cylindroiulus punctatus. The sequence continues at coordinate 9,975 of JAQFYZ010000743.1, read as the reverse complement.
GTTTCTTGGCTTCTGCATCAAAAGATGTGTTAAATTTCCCTGACTTTTTTAAAATGGTGCAATCTTCCCTGACTTTTATCTGATTTTTCCATGTCTTTCCAACTTTCCTGACTTTTAGGCAGTTTAATGAATCCTGGAGTGGGGGCTTAAGTCTCGTTGAATCCTCTTGAATTCGATCTTGATGGGTGTCAAGCAGAGCCCATCAGCTGGACATGGAGGACACCCTGGTGACCCAACAAAGCCGAGCATCGCTTCATCAGAATCCCAACCATAGTAGTTCCCCGGCAACCCAAACACAATATCGATTGATCGATGCGCAGTAGGCCGGGGTTACCAGCTTCGTGACCCAGGTTACCCAAGTGACCCACTTTTCCTTTCGAATCAAGTCGTGAAGAGGCGTTTTCAGAGTTCACCGTCGAAAATTTCCAATAAGGCCTTTCATGAATTATTCACGAAAAACCAGGTCAAATTTTGAAAAAAACTTGGTCTACTTCGACAAACCCAGGCCCAATTACAGGTCCCCCCCAGAAATTTAGTTTACAACTTCCCTGACCTTTCCCTGACTATTCAAAGTTTTAAAAACACATTCACCTGACCATTTCAAATGTGAAAGACTTGCCAATGTTAAAAACTTCCTGGCAGCCAATTAATGCTGAGCTGATGAAATGTCATTTTCTGACTTTGTGTTAATATTAGCTGAATTTCCCTGAATTTTTCTAAATAAATCAATCTTCCCCGACTTCTCTCCAGGTCTTTTCAGCTTCCCTGACTTTTCCCTGACTATTCCAGGTTTTAAAAACAAATTTCCCTGACCATTTCAAATGTGAAAGACTTGCCAATGTTAAAAACTTCTTGGCAGCCAATTAATGCTGGGCTGATGAAGTGTCATTTTCTGACTGTGTTAATATTGGCTGAGTTTCTCTGAATTTTTCTAAATAAATCAATCTTCCCTAACTTCTCCGGGTCTTTTCAACTTCCCTGACATTTCCAGGTTTTCCAGGTGTGCTTTAAATCATACCACCCCACACTGAATCCCAAATCGTGCATGCTTAAGTCAAGTAAAGGTACAACAGGGACATGGCATACTCAGCTTACACGTCGGGTAATTTGCTACTGTGCATATAAACAGTGAATTAATTCCCTACCACATATCCAAATATCTTTAACAAACTTGAGATCGGTTTGCAATACAAGCAATTTGATACAGCCGCACTATGGCTCGAGTTTCACTTTTCCTTTTTCCGCCTTCCATGACATTAATGGAAACACGATAATGTTTATCCGTGTTTCTTATTCAAAGTGCTGTAATAAGATTGTAATAAGATGAATTCTTGGCAGAAGATATCGTATTGCGAAACTAGGATACTCCAGGCCTAATAAAACTGGCAACCTCGACCCGCATCTTCCATGGTCTGCAATAATCGACGATAAAGACTTCCCAATCTCGATTAAAATCATCTGGGACAAGTGCAGAATAGCCCATAAATAATTCCTCATTGAGATAGTGCTTCCATTATTGTGATTTCACGGAAATCAATCCCATGGTTGTTTGCAAAGATTCTCCAGATCCAGCCAGCTCGCAGACTCTTTGAAATTTGAAAATAAATGTTTCACGAAATGCAAACTGCAAGTTACCTTTTTTAGGATGTAGGGGCAGTCGACGTTGAGCCTGCACTTCCGGGTGACGTTGTGGACAGCACCATCCTCGCTCTTGTACTCCTCGGTGATGTCACTGCCGAGGAAAACCGGGATCATCTTGCAGGTGGGGAACCGCTTTTCGTACGCCTGTCAGAAAATCAAAAATTTGCAAATTTAATTTGCTGCATTTTGCACCTGAAGAAGTTGCCTAAAGGGCTGTACTTGGGAATACGCCCTGCCCCAGTGTACAGACAGGCTTGTCCTATGGCTCGTAGGCTGGCAGTGATTGCTAACCATTAAGGGGCAGCCAAATCAGAAATCAAATTTTTTAGGTTAAAATAAACGCAAAACCAAAAAAGGATAAACTGTGACAGCTAAGACAGGTGTCATTGTTGACTACTTGAAGGGCAGGGTAAAAATATCCATTTTGTGCATATCCATAGTATATCCGTCTAGTACTGCCACGTGGGTATTTGCAATCCAATTCCCAAGCAGAAAATATCATGTGAAAAAAATGCAATATATTCAAATCCATTCTGCAGAAAAACTGATTATATTCAAATCCATTCTGCAGAAAAACTGCATTATATTCTAACCCATTTCTGCAAAAAAACTGATTATATTCAAATCCATTCTGCAGAAAAACTGCATTATATTCAAATCCATTCTGTAGGAAAGCTACATTATATTCAAATCCATTCTGCATGAAAACTGCATTATATTCAAATCCATTCTGCATGAAAACTGCATTATATTCAAACCCATTATGCAGGAAAACTGCATTCATTCTGCAGTTATACTGCCACATTATGAAACAAAATATGGCAGTTTTTCTGCCATAGAAGTGCATGATAACTGCACTAAAATAATGCAAAAAAGTTACAATATTTTCACCATTTGCAAAACAAACAACTACAGTTTTATGGCAGTATTTTTGCAATCATGGAATGCACTTTTTCTGCCATAAATGGCACATTTTTTGATTATATGGTAAAAAATGGCACTATATCCAAATATGTTTTGCACCAATTTTCTGCACCCACAGTCAGCACCTGAGGTGCTTTGTGGTGGGGAGTAGATTTATTTATCCATGTTACAGCAAATGTTACAGCAAAAAACAACAATGAAAGTTTCACTTGCTCAAGATAATATTAGAGAAGACAAATTTTATTTCGTTCTATTTCGGTCATGCTATGACTGTGTGGGTTGGTTTGAATATAAAAGTCAACGTATGGTTTTTCAAACGGGTGTTAAATCTCGCAAATATTGACAGACCTGGTCCGTAATCTGAACTTTCTGAACACTACTTAGGCCTGAATTGGGTATTTATTTCCACGTTTGGCAACATGATGCTAAACGAAACTCCGGGAAAAGGTGCCTGGCACTGATGTCATCCACCATTGGAGTTTCTGGGCCATCTGCCCAATTTGGCAAAAGATGATATCATAGCCACCGTTGACACTGGTGCTAAAAGCCACATGGCAGTGCTACATTTGACGGATGTGTGTACGGAGCAAGGTGGAAGTGACGCAATTTGGGCGCTCAGCCAGTTCAGCTTCCTCGTCGACAGGCAAAATCGATGCCCCATTCCCACTTTCGTTTAAAAATAGCTTCCATTCACCAATAATTTCACTTTCTCCGCAAGAAATCTCTTTTTTCAAGTGACACGTCAAGAGGACTGGCTGCTTCAGAATGAAAACCCAAACTGACAAGTGTGAGCAAAACTGAACTGCATTCATGCTGAAATGTTACACGGAATATGCAAAATTTTTGAACATTTTATTAAACGAAATATGGCTGTGCCTCTGCCATAAAAGTGTATTATAACTGCATTACAGTAATGTAGAAATACTGCAGTATTTAACAATTCACTGTAACAATTCAAAGTACAATTTAATGACACTTTTTCTGCCACCCAAAAGCAAAATATTTTAAATTTTGCCACATTAGGAAACAAAATTTGGCTGTTTTTCTGTCATAAAAGTGTATTAACTGCATTACATTAATGTAGAAATACTGCTTTATTTAGCAATTTACTGTTAAAAATATCTGTTAAAGATAAGCAATATATTTTTTTTTTTTAAAAAGTGCAATTTCATGGCAGTTTTTTTGCATTTAAGGAATGCACTTTTTCTGACATCCAAATGCAGAATATTTAAAAATTTGGTACTTGTCCATTAACGGAACTACATATTATGTTAGGGTAGGTTAGGTTAGGTTAGGTTAGGTTAAGTTTGGTTAGGTTAGGTATAAACGCTCAAAAAACCTAACCAAACCTAACATAACAGGTAGTTCCGTTAATGGACAAGTACCAAAAATTTTGCCACATTATGAAACAAAATATGGCTGTTATTCTGCCATAAAAGTGCATTATCTGTATTACAGTAATGTAGAAATACTGCAGTATTTGACAATTTACTGTTAACAATATCTGTAAACAATATGCATTATTTTACTTAAAAAGTGCAATTTCATGGCAGTTTTCCTGCATTTAAAGAATGCACTTTTTCTGCTATCCAAAAGCAAAATATTTAAAAATTTTGCCACATTATGAAACAAAACTGGCTGTTTTTCTGCCATAAAAGTGCATTAACTGCATTACTGTAATGTAGAAATACTGCAGTAGTTAGCAATTTACTGTAAAGAATATGCGATATTTTTTTAAAAAGTGCAATTTCATGGCAGTTTTTCTGCATTTCAGGAATGCACTTATTCTGCCCTCCAAATTCTGTCATAAATGGCACATTTTTCGGTTGGATGGTGAACAAAATACCACTATATTCAAATATTTTCCTGATATTTTTTGCAGGGATGTTATGGTTACAGTGAGCTAGAAGAAGGACACGTCCTCCGACCATCAGATTCCATGGCCCTGGGGCCCTTGTCAGGAAGTTGTCCAATCCATTCGGAGCGTAATCAGCGTTTGTCTCTCCTCATGGGGCGTTTCCGGCACACTGGAACCTGTGCAAAACGGGCGGAAACCCCCCTGGGGCCGCCGCTAATGCGCGATTAATGGATGGATTGCGAGCATTTGCCACCTTGAAAACGAGCCTGAAGGGCAAGGGTGGGGGCGTTGGCACCCCTCCGACTCCATTCATGCCTGCAGACGATCCTGGCACGTCATGAATGGATCGGCCTCGGGCTGGTCCTGCAAATCCAGCTATCGATTCTGGCAAGACGCCGGAACAATGGATGCTTGCCAGGTTAGGAGTCTGACGCCGGCATCGCCATCTTGATGCCACAACTTTGGAAGCAAATGCGAGAAAGTTGCTCCAGCATTATGGCAGTTAGATGGACTATGCATCATCTAGCATCCGAGCAGAGGTTGCCAGACACTTTGTCATGGACCCCCATGCCACAGCAAAGACACTGTAGTAGGGGACCCCAGAAAATAAATTTTCAACTTCCCTGACTTTTCCAGGTTTAAAAGAAAATTTCCTTGAAAAATGCTAATTACGACTTACATGTGTCAATGTAAAACATGCTATATTTATTGTTCATCGTTCACTATAAACAAGAGGTGAACAAAAAATGTAATAAGGAACCAGCAATAGAGCACACATTTTAATAAGAAACTTCAAATTTAAATTAGTTTTTCCAAATTTACACTTTACTCATCAACATAATTGCTCGCTTCAATTGATAGCTTGAGTTTCTTGACTTGTGTATCAAAAATTTATCAAATTTCCCTGACTTTGTAAAAATCGAGCAATCTTCCCTGACTTTTCCAGGTTTCAAAGAAAATTTCCTTGAAAAATGCGAATTACGACTTACATGTGTCAATGTAAAACATGCTATATTTATTGTTCATCGTTCACTATAAACGTGAGGTGAACAAAAAATGTAATAAGGAACCAGCAATAGAGCACACATTTTAATAAGAAAGTTCAAATTTAGATTAGTTTTTCCAAATTTACACTTTACTCATCAACAAAATTGCTCGCTTCAATTGATAGCTTCAGTTTCTTGACTTGTGTATCAAAAATTTGTCAAATTTCCCTGAATTTTTTAAAATCGAGCACTTTTCCCTGACTTTTCCAGGTTTCATAGAAAATTTCACTGAAAAATGCAACATATGACTTGCATATGCTATTACAATGCTATATTTATTGTTCATCGTTCACAGTAAACATGAGGTGAACTTTTGTAATGTAATAAGGAACCAGCAATAAAGCCCACATTTTAATATAAAATACTTCAAATTTAGATTAGTTTTTCCAGATTTCCAATTTCATTATTGATCTCTCCAACAAAATTGCTTGATAGCTTCAGTTTCTTGACTTCTGCATCAAAACATTAGTTAAATCTTCCCTGACTTTTCCAGGTCTTTACAACTTCCCTGACTTTTCCAGATTTTCAGGTCTGCGGGGACCCTGTGTAGACAATATATCAACGTTGAGATGGTGCTTTCGTGCATTAATTTAAAACTTTTATGTTGAACCAATTTATTTTAGATATTTTATTATTTTTAACACATCTTTTTTCATAATTCTAAAATTGGACCATGGACCCCTGGGGGTCCAGGTACCACCATTTGGGAAACTGATCTAGAGATGTAGTGTACAGCATTTGCATGAACAAAATTTGGATGTCTTTCCTTCCCCCAACAGCTGTTGGCAAGTTCTTGGAAGACCATGCCAAGGCCGACATCAGTGCCAAGTTTTGCAGAAATTTGGCCAGAACTGAAAACGGAACTCCATAGTTTTCTCAGGATGGCACTCCTGGCAAAACGATTTGCAAACTTGCTTGTCCTGCAAAATTGAAATGTTTGAGTTGTGTCACTACTAAAGTGGGGGTGGGCCATGGGAAGGAAGACATTCTTAATTATGAGCACATATCGTGCATGGATGGATGACGAACGACCACTTTCAATTCCATATCTGACATCTTAACTATTGACAACTTATCACAGCCACTGAGCTCAAGCATCAACAACTGAAAATAAGCCAAATAAAAGCAAAAAAGCTGGAGGCCCTTCACACGAAATTCCAATTTCCGGTTGCCGTTGTTGACATAAAAAGCAATATCAACATTTTCTGCTTTTCGAGGGCCGAATGAGAAGCGCCCTAACACCTGAAGAAATATTCTTGGGCGCCAACAACTGGAGTACTTTTACTACCATGGTTGTTGAAACGAATTAAGATTCACTAATGACTTAATAACGATAACAGGACGCCAAAATGATGTTGACGATGAGGAGCTTACTGAAACGAAACTAAACTGCTCTCAGAAGTATTTAGAGGTTGCCAACTCACAGTCTTCACTGCATGTACAATGTAAATACTTAGCGATTCAAAATAAACGTTATTTAACGTACATGTATGTTAAAGCCCATTGAAAGTGATTTTTTGCAATTGAATTTTGGTAATTTTGGACCGATATGATAATTTCAAACGAAACCGAATGTTTTAATTCAAAGTTTATATCGATAGTAAGTTCCTGCGCTATATAAAATGAAAATACATTTCGTTTTTTAGAATTTTTCCAGATTATTTTGCCAACGACAATAAATCGCTTATATTCCCATTCAGACGGCAGGTGCTGCCATCTATCGCCCATAAAGCAAAATAAAAGGTCAAACGTAGAATTATCGTTTTTATTGATATCATATGCATTTCCATAAGTTGTCAAAGAGCACATCCCAAAAACGCGAGTCCTTGTAAATGTTTACAATGATGATATGTTGATCAGGAAAGGAGAAATTTTTTCTGAAAATTTTATGCAGGGTGTCCCCAAAGTCACAACGCACTTTCAATGGGCCTTAATAAACGTTAAATTACATGTACGTTTATTTTTGCATCGCAATACGTATTTAGTAGGGCTTTACTTTCGTTATAAAAACCGAAAAGTCGATCTACCCAGGAGGCCGTGCTCTACCTCAGCGATTTCAAGGTTGATGACATTTCAAAACCATTCAAAACAGTCGTCCAGGCGATCAGTAAAGGAAAGGAAGGCCAAACCAATCCAGAACCAGTTTGGCAGCTTAGCACGATCCAGTTGAAACCCGAACGGTGAAAAAAACATCAAAATTGGGTATCTGAGAGTACCATGGATCAGGCCCTGCATGGACTAACCGAGATACAAATGTACAGCATTACGTGGTTAGGATAAGAGATCTTGAAACGGTTGGGATAAAATGAAAGTGAAGGTGGCAAAAGGGTGAAAGACTCAAATGATAAAAATTGTAGGGTTGACAAGATACATGTAATTAGATTGAATCAAAGCAGGCAGAGAATGTAAGTTGGCTGCCCTTCCCAGCAAAAAAATTCCTGTGGAAAAAGTGCAATATATTCAAATACATTCTGCAATTTTACACGGAATATCAAAAATATTTAAATATTTTGCCACATTATGAAACAAAATATGGCATTTTTCTTCATAAAACTGTATTAACAGCATTAATGCAGTAATGTAGAAATACTGCAGTATTTGACAATTTACTGTAAAAAATAGGCAATATTTTTTAAAAAAAGTACAATTTCATGACAGTTTTTCTGCATTTAAAGAATGCACTTTTTTTGCCATAAAAGTGTATCCACAGTATCCAAGTGTATTACAGTAATGTAGAAATACTGCAGTATTTGACAATTTAATGCAATTTAATGACAGTTTTTCTGCATTTAAGGAATACACTATTTCTGCCATCCAAATTCTGCCATAAATGCATATTTTTCGGTTGGATGGTGAAAAAATGGCATTATATTCAAATATTTTGCCGGATATTTTTTGCTGGGTTGGGATGAAATCAAAGTGAAGGTGGCAAAAAGGGTGGAAGACTCGGATGAGAAAAATTGTTAGGGTCGACGAGGTAATTACTGTAGATTGAATCAAAGTAGGCAGAGAACATACATGTAAATTGTAAATTGGCTGCCCTTGGTATGTGACTGAAATAGTTTTGTACTCGTGTGACGTTGGAGCACCGAAAGGTCAAAACGCCCCTCGTCATCGTCGTGCTATTTTTTGACAAAACGCACGATGCTGAAACGCCTCCTGGATGATGCCATTAATTACATCTATTATGGGAAATTAACGATCTCAACATTGGAGTCGAATTTGTGGCTCGCGTCGCCAGTTGCCTTTTGCGTCACGTAATCGAAATTTCGTGTTTGAGGTTACAGACTGAAGGACCAGGTCCCCAATTAGGTCCAATTTTGGAAAACAAGTTGAGACCATAGACAAGAGCAAATCCATCAAAACATTTCAGGCATAATATTCGAATAAAGTGCCATTTTTTCACCATCTAACAGGCAGAATTTGGATGGCAGAAAAAGTGCAAATTTTTTACAGTAAATTGTCAAATCCTGCAGTATTTCAACATTACTATAATGCAGTTATAATGCCCTTTCATGGCAGAAAAACTGCCATATTTTGTTTCATAATGTGGCAAAATATTTATAAATTTGCAATATTTTTTAAAAAGTGCCATTTCATGGCAGTTTTTCGGCATTTAAGAAATGCACTTTTTCTGTCATCCAAATTCTGCCATAAATGACACATTTTTCGGTTAGATGGTGAAAAAATGGCACTTTATTCGACTATTATGCCTCACATTTTTTGCTGGATATGTATGCATGTACACTGTACGATTACAGCACAAACATCTGAGGTGCGTAGTGGGAGTAATCTTTACATTTCCGCCAGAATTTGCAGCAGTTCTGTAAAACCACCCTGCAAACGTGCGATTCAGCTCAAAAAATCGATCTGACAAATTGAGTCTCGAAACGGTTAAAACATCGCCCAACACGAGCAAACCGTGCATTTTGCTCAATTTTACGAGTTTTACGGATTTTCCGCAGTTTCCGATACGCAATTACAGTGCATACCTTATCACGAACACAAACACATTTCGTCATCTTTAGCTCGCTCGCGAAACATTGTTACCCCATATTAAAATCGGTTTCCAATTGATCAATATTATCTGAATAAAAACGAATCATTTATTACGAAACTAGGGCGAAGCATGTATTTATTCACCCGGTGTGCACCCCTAAGACTTATGCTGCTGCCACCTCACCTGAAGGACAGATCACATTTAGGAGAATGCAATACCAAAGGTTTTAATACCTTTGGTACTCAATTCAATAGGTATCGAATACCCAATAATCTCAATTCAATACTATTCAATATTAAAGGTATTGAAATTGTGCTCAAAAATCGATGGCTATAAACACGGATATTTCTGTGTCAGGCATGTGGCCAGCTATGTCATATTTTGCCACATTTTGTCCCATCCAAGAATTGGACATTTGTCACATTTTGCCACATGCAAATATCGCATTTGTCACATTTTGTCACATGCAAATATCGCATTTGTCACATTTTGTCACATGCAAATGT
>JAQFYZ010000742.1:0-33927 GCA_034695085.1 Cylindroiulus punctatus | reverse complement strand
TATCTGAAATGTAGATGGCCATCTTGTTTTAAAATGCATCTAATTCCATGAATTAGATGTTTCAATTTGCAGTGTATACACGGTCTCATGATGAACTAATTCAGAGGCCTCATTCATATTTCCAACTTTGTTTCTCAATTAACTCTTCCGCAAACAAGCAATTTGGTCCAACACGGCAAACATGTTTTGGGCACACCTTGTTCGGCGTCTTTGGGGCTTATCAAGGTGCCGCCATTTGATATCAATCTTTGTCCTATAATCACGGACTAAATGACCTAAAGCGAGAGCGGCCATCGATTATTCCCCTCCATAATGACGTAATTTGTTCGCGCAATATACCTCGGACGACTTTCATATTGAACGTCTTCTTCTCGTGAAATATTAATGAAAGCTCGAGCCACACAGTCGTACTATAAATGCCCATAAACTGACCCTTCATAGAGACGCTGGTCAGCCATCAACGGTCAATGGCATCGTTTCGTATACGCCAGACATTTTTCATTCATCTATTTATGAATAAATGCCTCCCCAGAACTGAAAAACCGCCAAATATATGAAATAAGCTTATAAGAAAAAACGCCTTAGTTAACCCAGCCATTAATGTGAGGCGTTAATCTACATGTACCTTATTCCAAAATGTGTTCCGTACACAGTTTTTTCAGTTTTCAAAATATTGGTGATGAGAGTATTACTTTATGATCACCCTGTACACGTGTTTTGTAATAGTAAAGAAATTCAATCACAGCCAGTATTAAAACTACCTTCAGCATGACGTTTCGCAGAGTGAACTGCTTCATCAGGTGCATCTTTATTTCATAGAAATAAACAACAAAAAAGTTAAGTCAAATGTGCACGCGAGTGCACCTACATTGTACAAACCACAACTAAGAAAATTACAAGTCTGCCATAAGGACAATATATTGGCAATCCTCTGATGGAGCGCTTATTATCGCTTATTATTGGATTGATAATAAGCGCTCCGTTTATCGCTAATTATTGGATTGATAATAAGCGCTGTAATTTTCTTAGTTGTGGTTTGTACAATGTGGGTGCACTCGCGTGCACATTTGACTTAACTTTGTTGTTGTTTATTTCTATGAAATAAAGATGCATCTGATGAAACAGTTCACTCTGTGAAACGTCGTGCTGAAGGTAGTTTTAATACACTGCAAATCAAAAAATCTTAATTCAAGATGCGTTATCATCTTTTTTAGCTGTCCATGTAATAAGATGTTTTGATGCATCTTTTTTAACTGCATCTAAATAATTAAATCTTACAACAAGATGCATCTTTTCAATCAAATAATGCTATATATGCATATTCAATTCAGATGCATCTTGGTTAAGCTATAATCTTTCTGCATGCAATTTTCAATAAAAAAAATCGATTAAACTTGTTCATACACAACTACAGCAATTATTATAAATTTCGATTTTGCAGATTAATTGGGAAACTCCTTGGTTTTCAGCATATCTCATGTATGTTTAAAGGACAATTATTTACTATCAACCACATATTTCGCCATTGTGGTTGGTTAGCAAATACCTTGGTTACATAGGACAGAAAATTATTTTTTCTGTGGCATATAATTTATTATAATTTAAAATAGTATGGAGCATGATGTAAAAAATACAACAAATTCTGTGGTTGATCTCAAACAAAAAATTAAGTGGTATTAAAGAGACTCAAACAATGATGATAATGGTAAATAAAAAATTTCCATGAAATATTCAACAAATCAACATACCTGTATGTTTGAAAAAATCTTTTATTCTGCTGAAAGAAACATAACATTTGTGAAACTGAAAATGATACATGCAAAATAACATTGAGCAAACCAACCAAGTGAAATCTTATTTAAGACTGAAGTATCTTCTCCAAAACTTTGACGTGGAGATTGTCGGTTTAGCACCATCATTTGACTTACCCAGTACTTCATGCTGTAATAGCAGTAAAACGCATTCAAAATGTGGAGGAAATCTTATGTCGAACACATAATATGTCGCAATCAGATCAAGAAGTACATCACACGTGTTGACTGCCTTAGATAAAATAGCTAATAAGCCACCCTCGGCTAACAGAACAGAGGTCGAAATTCCATCTTTGTCCATGTATGTGATAAGATGAGGTGCATCATGCTCTCCACAATTAACATCAATATCATCATAAACCTAACAAAGAAATGTAAAGAAATTAGAAAAGTACATAATAGTTAAAGAAAATTAGAATGCTTGATAAGTTTTTAATTACATGTTTAATTTTAATAAGTGGAGTGGTCTTTGCTCGTTTCGGAGTAGTTTCAGTGTGCAGCTTTAGAATTAATTCTAGTTTCGATTTTTCAGTTTCTGGAAATTCTTCATCGAATAAAACTGACAAATTTCGTAGTATTCTTTCAAAATTTTGCTTGGCATTTTCGAATGTTTCATTTGGCAACATTCTTCTTATCTCATCCATAATCTGAAATTAAAGTAATTTTATAATCACCAAGAAAACGTTTTTTGCACCAGGTGAGGCTTGCGAGACTTATAAAAGATAACTTTTAGAGACCACCATAAAATGATGCCTCAATTTCACAACTAATATAATTTTTTAAGGGCATGTATTGACTGATTTAAGTAATGATGTTAATTAAAACAATCTTGCTTACCCCAAGTTCTGTGCCTAAAATAGGATATACAGTGATGATGTCTGCACAGTGCTTTGCCTGGTTTTTAATAAAGCCTCGGCGGTATTCAAAAGTCGCATCCATTAATTTTTTTAAATGGGGAGTGTCTTTGGTATCACTTTTTTGAATTTCCTTGAGTAGTTCATCAATATCAACCCCAACAATTGATGCACTGGTGACACATTTTACAATTAAGGGCGAATCTTTTTTTGGCTTCTTTGTTTGATGATTAATTGAATATCTGCGATTTCGGATGCAAGCCTGTAGCTGCATTTTAAAAGACCTCTGAAATTAGAACAAAAACATTGAATATTTAATTTAAGTGCCTACATGAATCCTCATGTTGTAGCAAGAAACCAATTAAACAATAATGTGATTTTATGCTAAAGCAAACATTAACTTGCATGTTTTTGGCCAAATCTGTCAGCAAGTTGGGGATATGTATTGACAACCATTTCACTGTATTTGGAATAGTCTTCGGACGATGGTCTTTCTGCTTTCATCAGAAGAATTGTGGAACAATTTCTGATAAAAGAATTCATTATTTTTCGGTCCACCACTAGAAGGGATCCATCCACTTTTGGAATTGCTAATTGATCAGGTATTGTGCTTGCAACATTATGAGTCAGTTGATCCAGTTTTGGAATTGCTAATTTATCAGGTATTGGACTTGCAATTTTGTCAGTCAGTTGACTGTCCAGCTATTATATATTTAATAACATTTGTAAGGTAGTCACATAAGTTTATTTAATATTGAACGTGATTAATGTCAAGTTGCCACAGATTAAGTTTACCTCAGTTAACTTTTTTACTGGTCTAATTGCTGCATCATTGGAAGCTTCATTTACTTCTCCTATGACTATGTTAACCTAGTTAAAGCATTTAATTTAAAATTGAAGTCAACATGCTTAACAATTATAAATAGTTAATTTGAAATTACCTTTACTGGTGTTGACTGTTTGCCACCATTTGATGCTCTCAAGTCAATGTGTTCCAGTGTGTTATAAATTGGACCTTTCAAAATGTTAGAAATGTTGAATTTCCATTTATTAGGCTCACTTAATTTGAGACAAAGAGCTAGATTAACTTACCTTGCAAACAAGCAGAATGCTCAAACACAACTTTGATGCTATCATTTAAGTCTTCAATGATGTCTGTTGTATCCAATTGAATATCTCTGTTAAAAGTGCTGTCAAATATGGTGAAATAATATCCTGTTGCAGTGCTGATCGCATTTTTTAAAAATGGGTCTGATTTGGATGCTTCAAGAAACTGCAACTTCATTGTTTCCAAATCACCAGATTTTCCATCGGATTTAAATTTTATTTTCTTGGTCCTCCCCAAGAAAGTCAAAAGCACAGTTTTGTGCATGTTCATGTTTTTGAAAAAGCTATCTTCAGTAAAAAATGAACATGTAATAGACTGAATTGCTAAACTAATTCCACTAAAAAGTGAAAAGAAACACTTCATGAAACTTGCAAGGCAATAAGCAGCTCTAATGCTGTCCACTTCCTGCAATTATATGGGTGCTCCCATTTGTGAAAAAGGGTAAGATGCAACATTTTCAGCAGTGAGCAATGGCTTTGATCTACATGTACATGTACATGTAGGCTGGTTTATGAAAAACTTAGCAGTTTTGATGGCTAGTTTTTCTAAAAAGCTATTATGCAGTATATGTGGCCACACATTTTATGGAGATCAAAAGTATGTTCAGCATGTTGTCACATCCCATTCAAGTGATCCAAATTTTAGAATTAGCTGCAGCAAAGTTGGTTGTGGAAAAACATACAACAAATGGAACTCATTTAGACAGCATGTGGTGAGACATCATCAGATTACTGATAATAATGCAAGCCTAGAAATGGATATTGATGATCATAACATTGACTGCATTTCTCAAACAGGTAATTCACTCATTTATACATGCAAATTCACAAGTAAGTTTGCTAAGTATTAAGTTTTTAATACAACATTTCTAGATCAACCTGATCAAATGAAGGATGATAATTCTAATAAAGGCATAGCATGGCATGAGACATTATTTTTGCTGAAAATAAGAGAGAAGTGCTGCCTATCATCAAGTGCAATTGAGGAAATTAGAGATCATGAACGACAGCTATTCTCTACTCTTGTATCAAAGATTCAGGTATTGCTCATTAATTGCAATTTGAGGTATCTTGAAAATGTTAAGTATTTTCTTGTGATTTTAAAATCACAAATGTTGAATGGAATGAGTATTCAATTTTTTCTAGCTCAAGATGCAAAACAAACTTCAACAGTATGGTATCACTGATAGCTGCTCTGATATCTTTACTGAGGATTGCTTTGTTGAGAACATCAATAAGGACCCCATAAATATGGAACAATTCCTTAAACAAGAAATTGGTATAATTAATCCTGAAGAAATAATTTTTGATTCTAAGCTGAAATGGATGAAATCCAAAGGACAAAGAATTATAAAGTCAACAAATATTGTTGGGTATGGTACTTATAATTTTTTTCCTTTGAAAATAGCATTGCTTATTTATTAATTTAAGCCTTTCATATAAGGTATGTTGTACCCTTTCTAAAAGTTCTGGAAAATGTTCTAATGCAAAGTGATGTGCAGGCTTCAATCAACAAAAGACAAGATGGAACTATTACTAATTCATATAGAGATATCCAGGATGGAATTTTTGTCAAAGAACATCCCATTTTAAAGGACTCGCACTCCATTAAGGTTGTACTGTACTATGATGATGTGGAGTTGGCCAACCCTTTAGGATCTAAAGCAAAGAAACACAAACTAGGTGTGTTTTATTGGATTCTTGGTAATGTTGCCCCAGAGTTTAGATCAGCATTAAAGACTATACACTTGCTTGCAATTGCCAAAACAGCAAACATTAGACAATATGGCCCTGAATTGTTACTAAAACAATTTATCGAAGATATAACGATGTTAGAAACTCATGGTATTGTCATCACATTTCAGGGTGTTCAAAAGCGGTACTATGGCTCACTTTTGTTTGTAACTGGCGACACTCCAGGTAGTAACTTTATTGGGGGGTTTAAGGAATCAGTATCCAAGGCTCAAAGGCCATGTCGAGCACGTATGGCAAACAAAGCAGAAGTCAAAGAGAAATTCTCTGAAAGCAACTTTCAGCTAAGGACAAAAGAAATGCACCAATCTCATTGCAATATCATTGCTGATCCAAATTTATCTAAACAAGCAAGAATTTATTGGTCTAAGCTTTATGGTGTTACAGACAGTAGCATTTTCAATAATTTGAAATATTTTGATTGCACAAAATGCTTTGTGTTTGACATCATGCATGTGCTTTATGAAGGAGTTGTCAATTTAGAATGCTTGCTGCTAATGCGATACCTAATTTATGAAAAAAAGTGCTTCTCAATACAAGAACTTAACAATTGGTTGGATATTTTTGATTATGGGATTGCACAAGTGAATAAACCAAGTGAGATACTTAAAAAGCATTTAATGAAATCAAAGCTTAACCAGAAATCAGCTCAGATGATAGCACTAGCACACAGCCTGCCATTAATTATAGGCCATGTTATTGATCCTGAAGATGAAAACTATAATAATTTTTTATTATTATTGGAAATAAGCAATATTTGCTTAGCTATTAGTGTAACTGATGATGACATTAGTTGCCTTGAAAAATTTATTGTAATGCATAATTCAACATATGCAAGGCTATACCCAGATAACATAACCCCTAAACTTCATTACATATGCCATCTACCAGGACAAATACGGAACTTTGGGCCACTTCGCTATCAGTGGTGTATGCGCTTTGAAGCCCGGCATGCTTCTTTAAAGCACTTGGCTGCAGTAATGAGAAATTTTAAAAATATTGAATACAGTCTAGCAAGGCGTTTTCAATCACTGCAAGCACTAAATCTAGCTGAAAACAAGGGCAGGTTTCTCTATGCTGGTGATGTAGTTACTGTTGGCTCTTACTGCAATTTAAGTGATTATAAATATTTTGATGCTTTAAGTAATTATTCACCTGTATTTAACAGAACATCCTCTACGCCAGTCATTGGAAGTTATTTGATGTCAGTCAAAATTCATGGAATTGAGTACAAGAAAGGAAGTGTTTTAATTTATTCTTTATCAGATGATGATCTTCCAAAATTTCTCAAAGTCATGGAAATTGTTCAATTTAATAATCAGATATATTTCTTGTATAATTTCATACAGACTTGCAGTTACCATCAGATGTACAATGCATACATGATTCTGGATGTTTTTAGTGAAGTAAAATGTTGCTGTTATGGTGATTTTCCATTTAAATTTGTCCAACAAGTTTCCTGTGTTAATGGTAACAGTTATGTTATTATCACAAGCTATCCTAGATTTGAACGTGTTATCTGAATTATATACTATGGTGATCAAAGTTTCCAAAGTCACGGATAAGAATTCGCGGAATACGACTTGTTGTCGATTACTGATTAGACTTGTACCAGTACGAAAGATTGTACCACATGGTATTGATATTATCGATCTAATCCGCGTTATTAAACAATTACATGCACATTGCATTATTTCACTTATTGCCTACCTGTATGAAGTTTCTGCTATACATGTACAGCCACATTACAGTGGAGGTAATAAAAAAACTCAAAAGATTCTGGATGTTTTTAGTGAAGTAAAATGTTGCTGTTATGGTGATTTTCCATTTAAATTTGTCCAACAAGTTTCCTGTGTTAATGGTAACAGTTATGTTGTTATCACAAGCTATCCTAGATTTGAACGTGTTATCTGAATTATATACTATGGTGATCAAATTATCATAATAAGTGGGTCAAATTAGCTAGTAGAACATTCGACTTGGTAATTAAAATGTTATTCAAATTCGACAGCATTGTGGTATGCAAAATAGTCGTATCTTCAAAATAGATCACCTTGACTGGGCCTTCTAGCGGTGTATTGTGCTGTTTAGTGTAGAGGAAAATAAATAATATCGAATAATTTCTATTGGTTATATATGTACATGTGTTGCAATTTAGTTATGACATACTTTGTCTAACTAAATTTACAAACTAATTAAGATGGAATTTTATTGAATAGAAAAATAGTTGTTCATAATTTAAGGTGCATTTAATAAGTTTTATCTTAAAATAAATTGCACCATCTTAAATGGTTTCCTGGAATAAATTTAAAAAAATATATAGATGCTATTTCATCTTCATTTCAGATGGCCATCTTGTTTCCAAGTGCATTTAAAATATTATTTTAGATGTTTCACTTTGCAGTGTACTGGCTGTGATTGAATTTCTTTACTATTCTGACACCCTGGCCATTGGAAAAAATATGGATGAAATTAATTTACGTGTTTTGTAAGCATGCACATCGACATCATTTCATATCAACTGGATGCAAGGGCAAAAATAATATAACGACGCTTGGATCTTACAAAAAAATCGGTTTAAGTCGCATCAGATAGTGTCTATTTAAGTGAGCTGAAGATGGAAAAATCTGTTATTTCCAATTTCTGTCAAGTTGTCAGGTCACGCTGGATGCTTTTGATATTGGAGAAATTTCAGACAACTGAATATCCTCATACAGGTATAAAAAAAGACTATTGTAGCTAAATAATCGATTTCGGCCGAAGATGCCGCTAGGGTTTAGTTCCGGCTCGGGCACAAAAGTTTAGGATGCAAATTTCGCCATTTTTCTGCGTTTTTTTTTGTATGGATTTTATAGTGACAAGCCAAGAAGATGGCGACCTGAGTTTCATTTTATGGAAATGTGAAACTGATATATTCTTGCTCGGAAGATTATGACGTTTATAACTCTATATGGGGGATTATGAAACCGTTCAACTTGATGGATGCACCATTGCGCATCCTCGGGGGAATATTATGCATTATTTGCAAAATCTTTATCCCTGCATTGGAGAATAACAAAAGGAAAATAACAATAATGACTCCATGCCATGTTTGCCTATTTCTTTATCGGATTTACTTGGCATTACTACTATTATCAACCTCGCTCTAGCGAAGAAAATCTTAATCCAGGTCCAAATCCTTAGAAATGAATAAGTTCCTATTCGTCGAAGCGCTTTATAAAAACTATACAATGTCATACATGTACAGTGTCTCACGTCCATCTATGATTTATTTATTTGCGCAATCACTGCGTTTACAAGCAAGCTCTAACTCACTTTTACCAAGCTCATATTCACGAATCCCTGTTGTTGTGAGTTTAATGTGAGCCTTAAAAGTCTGTCACCTAGTGGTGACATGTTGCAAAACACTCACAATGCTCCATAAAAGAAGCACAGACATTGGTAGTGAGCTTTGTACGAATTTCCTAAAACCAGATACAGCTTATTCTTTCCATATGTTTGCAATGGCGCCTGATCTGGGACTTAAAGAGACCTTCACTGCATCTGGTTTTAGATTTACCACAAACGCAAGCAACAAGTCGCCCCACGTTTAGCGACATTGATTACATGTATTTACTTGCTCGGTTTGAAGTACCTCGAATCAAACTACCCCCATGCCGATTCTCAAATCAAGCAAATATACACTTAATTTACTGAATTTACTGAAAATAAGGTATGTTCGAGTCTGCGTATAACCAATCTTAGACTTGGTTAGTCGGTTTTAACCACTGATCATCCATTTTTTGAAACAGAAACATGTTTGTTTTCATTTCCAGACGTAAAAGCCCGATTATGTTTTCAGCCCGCACAAGTTGGAAAGAAATTTCGGCTTTACATTTCCATCGATAATTGGAGACCTTATTAATACCGCATTTTGAGTCTAATTATACGGCTATACACAAATCCGGTCCTCAGATTAAATTTTGACAACTTCACATGCGTGTGGTCCTCCATAAGAGGATTTGAAAAAAACTTTCCCCAAGACATGGCAAAAAGAGCGGGGAAGCACAAGCTAATATCCAGTCCGTAATTAGGATTATTCGAAATATGATATAAAAATACTAGCTTTGTAGGGCAATTAATACGAAGAAGCGAAGTTTACATTAGAATTTCGCTGCAAATCCTCTTCGGACTAATTAAAATGAAACCTGATAAATGGTAATAAGCTAGCTATCCGATTTCGTATTGAAGTCGAAAGGTCGTGGATTTTAATTATTTAAACTAGACCAGAAGTTCCATGTAGCTGTAACAGTTTAACTTTATTTGTGTTATGATTGTGGGACTACATGACCATCCTGTACTAATCTACATCACTGTGATATACCTCAATCCTCATGAAACTAATGATACTTCAATGAGGGGCAATTCACAATGTGAAAGGTTGGTGACATTTTGGGTTATTGCTGAAATTTCCGGCATTTTCGTGACACAAGTAATGGGTGGTCCTCGGGATTACGGATGCCCTTTATGCACAAAGGCTAATGTGAAGGATGGCCCTCTAAAATGGCGGCTTGAGTTATGATGAAGCGAGTTCATCCTAGCGTACGTAACATGATAAATGAGCCTTTAATTTACTGTTCGTGTAAATAATTAGCCGAGATGTAAATCACTGGGGGATGGATTTTGTGAACAGCATTACCGCACTTTTCTGGATACATGTTCCTGCGTAGTGTCGTGACACTGGAGTATTTATAACAAACTTGACAAGTTCAACAATTTTATTACATTGTAACTTACTTAGGAACTTTAGGGGAGTGGGGGGTGGAGAAAGAGTGTGATGAAACGTTTCTAGGTGCATTTGCCAAAAATTCGGTATTTAACACTGTTTGCTCGGTGCGGACACCAGGTGGCAAGAACATATAAAGCACATCTAGGTGCAAATAAATGCAAGAAGTTAATTCGGCACTATGATCTATGAACCAAATCTAGCAACATTAGAATGTGCACATCATTAATAGTTAATTCCATCAATTCCTTTGATCACAGTCAGATATCAGCACGAATTATCCACTAATATCCACTATCCACTATAATTCGTGCTGATATCTGACTGTGATCAAAGGAATTGATGGAATTAACTGTTGAACATGACCAGTCACATTGGTGAGTTTTGATAATCATATTTTAAGCACATCATTAATATTGCTTCTCTAAGCTCAATGCATATTGTATAAAATGAAGTTCTAAAGCCTTTTGGTTCAAGCTGAGATATTTTGTTGGTTATCTCACAAACGTACATGTATGTTTGGCACATTCCTATTGAAATTGAAGTCTTCATTACCAATAACTAACAAACAATTTCTAACTGGCTAGCTGCTGATGTAGTTACAAAGACATGATTTACAAAGTTGCGAGCAATCACGTGATGTTTGAAACATGTTTCGGTTCCATGATTGGGGTGCGTTAACTCTGAAACAGGGACGACCCCCAGCAGCACTTATGCTCGTTTCTGCTGTTTTATGGCTCAGCGAGCACGCAAATGTACGACTAATTTTTGCCATGTACCGCAATTCACGTATTACATTTTCCGTATTCCTGCGGTGTATCTGGACTCGAAAGTTTTCTATAAAAACAGGCCGTTACGTGGCTTATGGCTCAACCATGGTTTATTTCAGTGAGCGTTTCATCCCCCAAGGACCCGGATTTTATGGGCGAGCGCAGTATGCGGGGCATGCAAATGCATCCTATAAGTATGCACGACGTATAAACGTATACATCACGTAAGGGCTGCTTAAATTATGAGCACGAAAATGATGGCCAAGTAATTTATGGTCGGGGGAGAAAATGGCTGCCTCTTACGACCGTCTCAGTACAGATGATGGACTGTAATGGCCATGATTATGATCATTTTTCAAATGCACCGCCGCCAAATGTACGTAAATTTCTGACTACACGAAACAGAGGGGCAGCTGAAGTGGATGGTCAGGGAAAATGGGATATTTTCTCCTATAACAGTCGTGTCGTGATGCGTATAAATGAAATTGTGGCGTGTACACCCCCCTTCCATAGACGTTGACATTCGAAAGTCCCTTGCTGGCCTGACACAACCCTCCTGTCAACTACCCCTTGCAGCTGAATTTAAAAATCGACTTTGGTACATACACCACCCTGTGCATGAGTGATTCTCCCCTGTTCGCTAATGGCAATTGGTGACCATTTCAGGTTTGAAGCGCCACCTATGGAGCATTCCACATCTCGTGTAAAAAAACTGATAGCAAACTGGCATAAACTGCAAGAAAACAGAAATGCTTGGTGTAAAATGTTAGCAAACTGACCATATTGGGAGTGTGCAGCGAAAAGGTCGCCATCTAGTGGCAGTCGAGTAAGCTCCCATAAAAGTAGGATACGTTCATCAAATTACATGACGAAGTTCGATAAAATCAGGCTCCGTGGCCCAAAAATAATTACGGAATGCCTTAAATACCAACAAAGAGTATTATTGGGTACCACAGAGTTAGTCAAAACCGTTAAAATAATGATTGGCCTGCATTTACGAGCTTATTTGGGGAAAATGAAAAACTTTCCATTGCATTTGAGGCTTTTATCCTACTCTCGCGGCCATGAAAGTGGCTGACTGCAGCGCCACCAGTGGCGTTGCACACTCCCAATATAGGGACGTATTTGAAAATCCATTTCGGAATTCCATTGTCATCTATGGTGAATTCGGTCAACTTGTGGAAAAACTAACTGCAAATTAGCATGAACTGTTTGAAAACTGAAATATTGGTGCTAACCTAAGATGATACCAGTAAAACCAGTTGGTAACCAACATAAAGTTGCAAACTTTCCTGCTTGTGTTTTAAAGAAATATCATCAGTTTGGCTGCAACCGCTTTGCAACCAAAGAGGATGAAAATTATTTTTTCCGTCAATGTGTTGTTTGGGCCCTGTTTCACAAAGAAGTGAGGAGTTGATGAATCTGAGGGGCAGCCGTGAGGGATTGAGGTTTTAATGTTTCCTAAGTAGGCATGACATGGAAACCTCAACTTCACACGGCTATTCCTCAGATTCATTAACTCTTTTATGAAATAGGGCCCTAGTCAAGGACAGTTTAGGCCACGATCTGTATACACTTAGTACTTTCTAATAAAAAAGCCAATTTTGAGTCGCATCCCTTCCACCGTTGCTGTCGCCACATTCAGTGACCCCTGACCCGCTCGTCAATCAGGGTGCATTTTCCATTCCAGAGTGAACCTCCATTCCGTCATTTCATTTTAATTGCAAATTATCAGGCCATCTATTGGCTGTTTGCAACTGCCAGTCTGTCAGTACATCGGTGGCAACGACAACAACATCAGTGACAGTGGCGGATCTGTCCTTGTTTGTCTTTGTGTCAATATCTGGCGCGACAGAGCCCGCGTTTGTTCATCAGAGAGGCTTCATCCATATTAATGAATTGAAATGTGTACAATGGCATTTTTTACACCCTGCTGCACGGTGCATTAAGCCGCCCTCCAGAGGCTTCCCCTTGTTCCGTTTTATTTCACAAAACCCTTTTTTTCTCAACGATACATTGACACGGCGCAATCAAACAATAAAGAAATCATTATTTTTGGATCTGAACGAGCACAAAGGGGAAGAAGAATATATCAAAGCCAATTTTGACTTTTGCCGAAGCGGGTGATAACTCTCAGTCGCATCATTACAGGGTGACCCACGACTTGGAAAACCTAGGAAGTCAGAGAATATTGGCAGTCGTGAAAAAAAATAAGTAAATTTTTCATACTGATCATTAGGCTTTTCTTGGTCGCATAATTTTTAATTCCAGATTGTGTTGGTCTAATCCATTCCGAAGGGAGTACCAAAAGCAATGTATGTCAGAGTCAATATTGGCATATATGAACTGGGAATCACTCTGTAATTCAGTTTTAATACCCAAGACACGACAAAACGTGATGCATTTAACCTCGCCTAATTATGCGAGGTTAAAATTATACCATTCCTTTCCATCATAGAAACAACACCGAGAACTTGCTAAGATAAGATTAACTTAACAAACAAGCACAAATTCAAATTTTTCCTTACTATTTTTCTTCAATAGCTGAATCGACAATTTCAGTTTGTCTAGTGTTGTGTCATTCACAAAGTAGGCTACATACAAATTTTCTAATTTTGAATGTTGTTGTTGCTAAAATTTCAGCATGGATTTAGTCACGCTCACGTTAAATGAAAATACGGTATATTCACAGTTTCTTTACAAATATGGTTTATAAAACAGCACTGATGAAATCGTTAGGAAGTGATTTTCCCCTGACGGCTTGTATGCAAGCAGTGATTGCCCCTTTCAGGGGGCAGCTAAAGAAATAAGTTTTGGTTAGTTTAGTTTAGGTCAGGTCAGCTCAGGTTAAATAGCGTTAGGCGTATAATGCAAAAACTTCAATGAATCAAATAGCAAACATGCCAAATTTGGGCAAACTCAGACAGGTCGAGGTGAAATATTCATTTTGTGCATGTTTGGATCAGGGCATAAGAAAGGCCTATCTGAACTAACTTCCCCTAACCAATAAGCAGGCAACCACTTAAAGACTCGAGCTCTTAGGAGAAGCCCACTTATGCATTGAATCTATGCTGGAGCAGGGGCAATAAAGCCCACCCGACATTTGTAATGGTCAAGACACACCCACCCCTATAAGTGACGCCTTCAAGGCTCAAAGTTTTCGTTGCATGTCTCAAACAATGGCCTCGGGGACACTCGAGGCACCCTCTGGTGGCGCCCACGTCACGTTCCAAGCCCAGACTTGGCTTTAATGTAGCGACATTGAGTCATCCCCTCGACGTTTAATTCTTCCTCTTCCCTTTATTAAAACTCACAGTTAAAAATGCTAAGTGCTCCCTTTTCACTCTTTTCAATCCAACTCCAGTTTCGCCGCTGCCTGAATTAACTTTTCGCGTTTTAAGGATTTCACTTTGTATTCCACATCTAGATTTTCCGCTCGATTAGACGCCCCCCTCGCCGCCATTACGCCTCACCACCCCGGCGCGCGATAGCCACTTAGGCATTCAAAATTGAATTGATCGAAAGTTCGGAAAAATACACTTATTCATATATGCTCGGCGAGAAGCCAATGGGAGAAAGGCGAGAGGCGGAAAAATATTGACAAGATGGCGGCCCCTGCAGCCTCCCTCTGATAGCGACCAATTTTTGAACTCTTTTCATCGTCTTCTCCTGTTGCCAAGAGCTACCAGCAAAGGAGTCGAGAGTGAGGTCGGCCTCTTCAGATGAACCCGAAATTTCAATTAAAATTCAACCAGAACCGACGAAAATGCACGTGTAGTCCCCAGCCATTGAATTATCAATCCATCACTATTGCCTTTGCGAGTGTGGAGAAAATCTAGGTGTAACACACACACATATGAACTTGTTAAAACTTGTCAGCCAGTAATACTACGAATTTCAGGCAATTCATTGTAGGTATCATGCACATCTGTCAAGCCGAATGCGTTATAGATGGCGCTGAGATCACAGAAAAGCGTATCTCTAAATCATCAAATTTTTGTATTACAGGAAAACTGATTGTAGTACCTGATTTTGCCAATCCGAATCCTCGAAACAACAACTAGTTCTACCCATCCCACAAATTTTTCCTCGTAATTCTGACGGTTTTTTGAATTATTTTTATTTGTTGATAAGGCCCATTAAAAGTGCGTTGTGACTTTAGATACACCCTGCACAAAATTGCGAAACTCAATTTCTCCTTTCCTGATCAACGTATTAAACTATATTTTTTTTTTGTAAACATTAAGAGGGACTTGCATTTTATTGGTGGTACTATTTGACAACTTGTATAAATGCGTATCATATTAATAAAAACGATAATTCTATTTTTGACTTTTTATTTTGCTTTATGAGCGATAGATGGCAGCACCAGCCGTCTGAATGGCAATATAAGAGATCTAGAATCTGGAACAATTCTAAAAACGAAATGTCTTTTAATTTTATATAGTCCAGGAACTTACTGTCCATGTAAACTTCGAATAAAAACATTTAGTTTCATTTGAAATTATCTTATCTGTTCAAAATTACTTAAATTCAAATGCAAAAAATCACTTTCAATGGGCCTTGATTAATAGTAATTTCCGTGCTGCATAGATCTCATTCGAAACTGAACTCCATCCCCATCATGAATGTGGACGCACACGTGATCCTAAATTATTAACCGTGATTACTACCAGCATATGTTAGGCGTGTGCCCCCATACGTCACAGGTTTCGACTGGTATTAATCTATTTCCAAAATAGACGCAATATGCATTGTTATTATTCATAAGTCCCTACTTAGCCCGTCAATTCCATGCTGCCTTAATAACAATGGGGGCAGCGGAGGTGGGTGCACCTAGGTGGAGCTGACAGACATGCGTGGGGTGAGGTAGGCGAGGAAATAAGACAACTGGAACCACCTTTCCTTAAGGGCACACAAGTATGACAAATATTTTGGCACGTCGTATCCACAGGCCTATTGCACTTATGCTAATAGACATGTAAGTTCGCCGAGGCTTTAAGCGTGCTTGGCACGCATCTCTCTGATTAATTGATGGCAGTCTCTGTGCTAATAACATGTTGCTAAGCTGAACCAACAAGAAAAACGCCTCTGGCTTTAAGGAACGTGCAGCAACCCCTGAAAATAAGCTGTCAAATGGTATATTGATACTTTGACAACCTTTACACAAATTATCCTTTTTGACCCTAACCTAACCTGACCTAGAATGCTAATTTTTACTTAGCTGCCCAGCCACCAGGCAATCTTTGTCATCCTGCGAGCATTTAGGAGAAGCCCACATTCTCGTAGCGTTTATGGCGGTGAAGGGCATAATCTGTAGTTCAGCTCGTAATTTTCCCCCTCCCAGGTATATTTGCCAAAATTTAAATTTTCTTCTGCACACGGTGGTTTTCTAATTCCTCCAGTATCATAGCATTGTCAAAATAAATCCCCTCTCGTCGTGCCCCATTATAATTAGATCGTTGGCGTAAAGTCATAATTTCAAAGTTATCTTTATTCTCGTAGCATCTTATCTATTTTTTCTCCCCTGTTGCCTGCACGCAAAACGAATTTTAAAAGTTATAGTAAGCACTTTCGGATCGTATAATAAACAACTGGAGAGAAAAAATCTGGCGTAGCATAAACCAGGCAAAAGCGTATTATCGAATTTTTGACTGTTTTTTAAAATCCGAGCGGCTCTTGTTGCGGATGTAGTTGGCTGTAAGGCACAATTTAAAATAGTTGGATGCCAGAGCAATAATTCAAGTAAATCGGATAGGAAGGAGAATTTTTTTGCTCAAGTGCGACTTTCACTATAGGATGTGGAGTCAGGCAAGCATGGCCGTAATCATGCAGCGTGTAACACTATCATTTAATTCCATCTAGCTCGGTTATGGCGTTCACGAACTCACTGCCAAATGTATCGGAGAAAATATAGTTTTAATATTTTTTGCGTGAATTATGACGGCAGTTAAGCAGCTCCCGACTCTTTTAATTCTTTAAGTTCATTACGAGCGACAGGAGATGCGCTACAGCTTATTTGCCTGGAAACTTTTAGTTTTATGAGTTTGTGTTCTCCATAACTGGCTTCCTCACTTATCTTTTCCAGCCTTTTAAAAGCATCGTTGTATAATATCAACCGTGATAAAATTTCGAACAAAACTCCAGCTTTGATAAAAAATTATGATAGCCATTCATTTTACCACATTTTTTTTTCTCACAAGATTCTTGATTCGCTGAGAAGTGATATACTTTAAAATGCAAGTTGTTAATCTTGAAGGTTTTACTGTGTAGATACCATTTTCGATTCTATTGACTACAGCGCCGCATGCTGGTACTCCCTATGAGATAAATGCCAAGTAAAAAACTTTTGTTGAGGGAATTCTTCATTTGGAAATTGGAACTTACTATTAATTTCCTGAATGTATCATCATGGTACATACGATAGCCAGTTAGCACATTTCCCATACTATGACAAGTTATTCCGTTTTTGATTGACGCATGGGCTGATAAGCATACCAGCATATCAGAACCAAGTATTTAATTGTCCCTTGCGATAAGCATACTAGAAGTCCTGCCTATATAGTTTCAATACCACTGCAATAGTGTGTTAGTATCATATTCGTAATGGTTAGAATTTTCAATTTACACTGATTTTATAGAAAAGAATAAATCTCCATTTATAATATTAATCAAGCTTGAATAAATTCTACTTTGGTACTGTGACCTAATAGCCTCATTGGTTAGTCGATATAAGTTAATAGCAAATAACTTTCACAATCAACTACGTATTTACCTGTTTAGCGAAGCAGCCTAATCGATGATTAACTTGATATCTAATATTTTCGGTTATTCGTGTTCTACTTGCATTTCAACAAATGCTAACCATGGCTGATGAATTTTTCATCGTCATAAAATGAGCGCACCTTTGGCTTGACCACTGGACCAATGTCCATTATAAATATCCACATGACCGTTGTGTTTTGTGCGTGTGATGGAGCCTATATACACAAAGGGTAAACGTGTGAAACGCATTCGCGCAATTTACGCCAGGAATGCGAAATTATGCCGGATTAGAGTCCTGGTAACGACAGAATTATTTTATGAAATCGTAATTCTTCATTATTGTCTGGGGGAAGACAATAAAACGCGTTATATAACGCACGATGCATGGCGTGAGTAAAAGCCACAACAACAACGTCCAGACTTCGGATATAAAAGCCAGCAAACCAAACAATTAAGCGAGCATTAATTTAACCCCCTGATATGAGTAAGCAAATATTTCTCCGAGGATTTGCCCATAAACGCTGAAAACATCAGAGCTTCAACTTGGGTGATGATCATTACGTCAATAAATCATTATTCACCGTACGATTATTTCTTGCGTACTTTTTCCAGACAATGGTATTTTTCACGAGGATGCAAATTTACTGAAGCGAATTTTTCTGCCGGACATGCACGCGTGATCAAAAGCCACAAAAATGTCCAGACTTCACATAAAAGCATGCAAAGCAAACAATTAAGATACCATCAATTTAACCAAAACCAACAATCCATTACATGCAACCCAATTGCTGCAATGAAAACTAAAGAGTGTTAATGGAGTCCTAAACCTACATTGTTAATAATTCCAACTAAATTTCCATATTTTTTGGTTTCAAACGATACAAACCTAATACCTAAAAATCGCACTAACCTAGTGCAGTATTCCTTGAAGTTTTTGACCATGTTACCTTGTCCATCCCTACCAAGAATAATTCAAAAATATGATATTGTTAATTTATGGAAGTTGTGGAAAACAGTGTGCGACATTTCAGGTTTGCAAAACTACTGATGAAGACATATCATCGTTTAATGATGAATGACTACAACTGTATAACATTTAGCGAAATAAAACAGGTATCACCATTGTATATTTCAGGAAAACTGTTTGTGAACAGTAAAAGGAAAGGAAAAAGTATGTGATATGTGAATGAAGACAACTTGGACACTGGATTTACTATTCGGTTAGGATAGATTTAGGATAGATTTGACAGCTATGTCGGGTGTCATTCTTGCAAACTAGACAGGAAGAGTTCAACATATAAATATTTTGTGCTCGTTTGGGGTAGGCATAATCTGTAGTACATCCAAAAGATGTTCCCCAGTCACTTTCATGTCATTAGTATCCTCGAATTTGCTCTTTTCACATTTTTAATGTCATTTCAACGATGTTGCCATACAATACAAGGGTTTTCAGCTACATCAGTTCCGTGGAAAACCGTGGAACATCCACCATTGCCGGTAGATGTCAACTCTCGAAAAGCTCGGGTTTTATTCCGGGTCAACGCACGTTGAAACAATCACCCGATATAAAAGGCCCAGCTCTTGAATTAAGCAGCTATAAAACGTTATCAAAATCAATGCGCACGCCCACAGCCAGGAAATCCAATATGGCCGAGCTCTTTTCTATGGGCTGCTGATGGTCGGTCGTAATTGTTTTAAGCAACTGACCATGAACCAAGCGTTTCTTATCGAAAAGTGAAAGAAAGACCCAACTCCGAGAGAAAATAGTGATTCCGATGACGATGATAGAGAAGCTGAGAACAGGAGAAATTGTCAGAATAAAAGCTAAAGGCCAAGTAGATGGAGAAAGTCCATTGACCTTTAACCTGTGGGGGCCAATTCGAGCCCAAAGCTCTGGTTTTGACACTGCTCTTTAATCCGACTCGTGCAATGTATTTTACACGACTAAATTTTCAAACTTGGTTTTCGGTCTAGGTTTTGATGGTCCCTCAAGATTCGGAGTGGACATGGCGGCTCAAGCCCTGACGGCTGGACATCTGCTGAGTCCGCTCTTGAGACTCTACATTTACGGCATTCACGGCTATTTCACGGAGGTCATGTTCACGGCTGCTTGGGAATTCGTGGTCAATTTAAATTGGAAATTTCCTGGTAAGTTCACATTTTTTTCTACACGTTAGTGGCTGTACATAGTCCATCAAAAACTTGAATTTGATGACCCCCTACCACCCATATCATCATTTTCATCCTATTTAACCCCTACCCCCTACACTTAACCGTTTTTCTGATCCTATATTCATACTCCCACATATACAAGTACAATTTGCACCACTCCAACTTTGGACGTCATTAAGGCCCATTGAAAGTGCGTTGTGACTTTAGGGACACCCTGCACAAAATTGCGAAACTCAATTTCTCCTTTCCTGATCAACATATTAAAATATATATTTTTTTTGTAAACATTAAGAGGGACTTGCGTTTTATTGGTGGTACTATTTGACAACTTGTGGAAATGCTCATGATATTAATAAAAACGATAATTCTATTTTTGACTTTTTATTTTGCTTTATGAGCGATAGATGGCAGCACCTGCCGTCGGAATGGGAATATAAGAGATCTAGAATTTGGAACAATTCTAAAAACAAAATGTCTTTTGATTTTATATAGCCCGGGAACTTACTATCAATATAAACTTCGGATTAAAACATTTAGTTTCATTTGAAATTATCTTATCTGTACATAATTACGTAAATTGAATTGCAAAAAATCACTTTCAATGGGCCTAAATGCACGGCGCCTTAGATATATGTGCATATGCATGTACAATGTTAACCAGTGTCATTTATTTTGAGGACTTACTTTTTGAACCGCCCCAATGGCATACCAATGTTGCCAATGATCTTTCGTCATTATTTTCGTTTCGTTTTCATAACCCTGCGTGCTTTTTTGCACGGTTGCGTGTCATCTGTTCATGTCAATCCAGGGAGGTTGCATTGTGTGCCTGGTGCTTGCTGGACATCATTATTCAGGAACGAAATTGACATTATCAATTCATTTTTTCCTGCGTGTGTCAAGTTGAGATGCATCATGCAACGGCCATGATATGACAGTCATCGTTAGGTTTCCGTGCTCGTTCGCAAAATTACCGACATTTCATTAGCTTCGGAGATGCACATCGCACCTAGGTGGCGCTACCGTCTCATCAAATATTTCTAAAAACCCAACTTTACCGTGTTAAGTCCCACCCTCATTACAAACATTAATTGAAAAACTGACGAAAACTTAGCAGGTAACTCTTAGCAGGTTTTAAAAATTTAATCCTTGTACTGAGGGTAGCAAGGACTGGATGATCACCTTGTAGTGCCTACAGAGAAGTGCTATACGCAGCGTGTTTCTTATCAATAATATGAAATTTAACCATCAATTTCCCAGTATAAATACCGTTGTTCAAAATGAAACGTCACATTACGAGCACGCACGCCTTCTGGAGCGATTTGGCACGATCAATGATGGAATTCAGGCACCATTACCAGAAAAACATATATGTATACATGTATGAGCCCTATGGTTCATTCCCTTATCATTGCAAACAGTTATCGAATTCAACCCAAAGAGCAGTGCTAGAGTGCTTCATAGTGTGCCAATCTATACAAACATAGTCACGCAATTATTGGAGGCTATACAACTCGTAAATGCATTTAAACACATGTACACCGAACGAATGCATAACTCGGTTATATATACTGTACATGTATACAGAGACTAAAGCATAAATGCATATTGGATAAGTTGGGTTCGAACCCGCCATAGAATCGCTCCAACATGAGTCTAAATAGACGTACCTGCGCCAGTGTTTACATAAACCTACATTAAAATAACTATTTTTATTCCCTGCCGAAATTTGGCTAATTTGGCACGCACGTCATATATACAGCAAATATAATCAACTAAAACAAAGAAAAGCCCTCCTACAGTATACAATCTAATCCATCACTGGGATCGGCGATTGCACGGAGGGGTCAGCACGATTTGGACATTACGTTGATAGCTATACAAGTAATTGAGACCCAGCATAGAACTAAGCTGCTTGTGCATGTAACGATAATGCTGACCAGTACTGGCATCATTAAATGTTTTTAAACGTACATTATAAGCTCATGACACGATATTGCATCTAATTGCCCGCCATTAACAACGTAAACGTGATAAGGATGCTAAATCCAGGGAAGGAACGTGGTGGTTTGTGACTTATTTTGGAACAAGTTTTGAAAAATTGCCCAAGGGTTGTGAGTGAAATGAAAATGCTTTGGAAATCGGAAAATTAACTTTTTAAAGTCGGCCATGGAACGTTGAATTCTTCCAAATGGACAATAGACCTTGATGTCATGAAATCTGCAAATGCGCCAGCCCACATTTTACCTTAACAATCAAGTCCCTAAATCGTGATAAGAAGTATAGGAAATTATTCAAATCGTTTAATTCAAGCTTGCCTTTGAAAGCAATAAATCGATTTAAATAAATTATCTCGAATAATTTCTCATCTCTGGAATAAAAAAAGAACGGGATGCATGCAGATTCGGGATTTGACGCGGAATTTAAGCCGAGAATATTAAGTGAAATTTTCAGTTTCACGTTACAGGGTGTCCGCAGAATTGAGCAACTGACTAATTGATTAAGAGGGTACTAAAAACCCTATTACACGTTTGGTTCAGAGTTTGTTAAAATTAAAATTTGCGGAAACGAGCAATGCTGCCCAAAACTGACCCTCAAAGAAGGTGAAAATAGGGTGAGAACTGAAATTATCGTTTCGTCAGCGAAGGATAGTACGAATCTTCTCTTTGAATTTTCACATCCTATTGTTCGCGCTAGAGCATGTCCCACGCTGGATCCTCGTCCAAATCTAATATTTAGTTATGGCATTATAACCCCTCCCCCTCCACCTCCCCCTCTTCCATTCACCTTTTTCGGATTGGGTCCTTTTTGTTCTTAGGGTCCCCTTATCTCCACTTTGCCTGCGCAATTGAAATTCAAAAGAAGACGCTGGCACTTATCTCCCCTCGTACACTTGCCGCTTAAATATGCAGATGAATTCAAAGGTTAATATTTTTGATGGCAGCTCCTCCATAAAACATCGCCTACATCGACAGCGCCATTGTCGTGCAGTCCGTTAAAAATCGGTTATTTGTACCAAGTTAATTTCGTAATCTTCCATAGCGGCGCCTTTCGTCGAAAAATAAAAAGAGGGTAAAGGGGGATGAAGCACCTTACTAGCAGCTACGTGGAGCTCGTGCGAAAATTAAGATAGATCAGCGGTTAATTTAGATGTCTTACAGCGCTAAGATACTTAAACTGAGCAATTTTCTAAAGGCTCGAACGCTATATCAACAATGGAAATGTGGATGAAGTAAGAGTGTTTCGGGTTATTTGAATTTTGCAAGCATCTAAAAGCACACCACGACTTATTTTGCATCGCTGCCAACTCATGCACAGTAAACCGTAAAAGTACAAATGCAGTTTTTGTGGGGTACAAATGTACATTTGCACCCCATATGTCATATATGTACCCAAAGGGATGAAATGATTTAAATATTTGTACCTCAAGGTACAATGTACCCCTAGGAACACGTGTCAAGGGTACACATGCTATGAACATATGTACCCATAGGGTGTGTATCTAGTTTCAAAACATTTGTACTTTTTCCGTTTAAGGCTAATCGAAAGGTCCATTGAAAGTGCGAGGTAATTTTCGGACACCCTGTATAATATTTCCACCATGCAAAATCTATTCCGTACTGACCATCAGCAATGCCCGTTGGCAGTGGGCGGAAATAGCGGATGAAAGCTGATTTTGTTGCGCCATAAGACGCTTGTAAATCAGAGCTTAGTGGGGGTTCTTTCACTTTGGAGTGCTCTAAGGAAGTAAATCGGCCATCCGTTTTATAAGATTGAACAGCGGACAGTTAATTAAAGTCGAGGATTTAGGGAATAAAATGCGCCGTTACAACGGCATCTTTCCCAGCAGTCATAACGTATAGTTTACTGAGTGCACACAACGTATAACGAGTCTTAAACGACTCATCCTTCATTATGGCGATTAAAAGAAAGTGCCTTTAAGTAAAAGAAAGGCGGAAAAAAATAACATAACTTATGAGAAAACTGCGCCACGCAGGCATTAAATTAATAGCACGGAGCGTGTGGCCGTTTAAGTAGGTTGTAAGTAAATAAGATGGCTCATTGCCCAAGGACTCAAAGCCCCTTCGCCAATATGGTGCCTGTAGGCAACAGAGGTTTTGATCAATCGAAACGATATAATTATTATTGTTGTGGAAACATTTATTCCAGGGAATTAGACGCTCTACTTATGTCGTCGTTGAACGATGGCCTAACGACGAGATTTAGGGCTTGTTCTCGAGTAATTACCACGCAAAAACAGGATTTGGCCAACCCATAAAACAACTGGCTGCCATAACGATAGTTTCAGAGCGTTGGAAAATGAAAAGGAACAGATTTTTAGACGGTCGCAATGCAGGGGTTGCCAGTCTGAAAAATGACCACCTCTAATGTGGACAGTTAAACAATTCAATTGTACATTGACCAAATGCGCACAGATTATATATTGTGATCGGAAAGCCCTAGCTTTATTACACAAATTAATTGTGTTCCTCATTAACTCTTACCAGTTTAATTCATTTTTGTAATTAGGGTAGGTCTTTGATCACCTTATATTCTGGAAATCTACAGTTCAACAACAAATTTGATATATACGTTGGACTTGATCCGTTTAACTTTTGTTCTTATTTTTATTTTGCATTGATTTGGAGTATTGACGACTATAAGATTAGGAGAACCCAATGACTAAAATGCTTCCAGTGATTGCCAGACAGTTAGCGGCAGCAAAACGCAGATATGACATTATTAGGGAGAGAATGACACAGGGGGCCATAACGATACAATGATGTCATGATACTAGAACGTTCCTGATGATTGAAAATCTCGTCTAAACCTTATTGTTATATTTGTTCATCAATGAGCCCCTGTATGTTGGCAATCACTGCTAGCATGCCGACCATTCGTACTGTGGATGCACCAAACTGTAACTATTTTCAATTCAATTCAACTTGAATTGAAGCAATATTAATATTATGACAATTTTGCAATATTATTTAATTGGAGATTCACACCTGGTGACCCTTAACAGTTTTTATTAATTATTTTTGATATAACGAGGATAATAATTTATGATCGCAGTGTACTTTGAGTAAAAGTTTTACGTTAGAGTTTAATTTCGACGTCCTGACGGACCTTAAACTTAACGACACATTAATCTTTGATCTGGCTAATGCACGTATCAGATGAGCGTCGAGCTCTTATCTGTATTTGTCGTGTGAAAACGTCAAGCTTCCATAATCTATACGTTACACGTAGTTTTCTAAGTGCACTACGTCGCTTAGTCGCTATCTTGAAAATTTCGTCCAAATCAGCTACACATAGCACTGCAGAGCGAGTGCAGACTTAAATATCTTTCTTTTGCAGAAATGCGAAAATTCACGGATGAACCATTTGTACGAGTCATAATAGATGCAAATGCGTGTGACAAAAGGAAGAAACAAAAAGGCTTTTAACCTGGCGCGTTAATAAAGTGCACAAAAGATAGTGAAATATCGACAATTGAATAAAGGTGGATTTCGAGACGTGTCCTCCGCCCGTGAAAATTACTCCCCTAAATTTAATTTATGCAACGACTCCATTCCTTTTCTGTTGTCGCCAATGTAACAACGTTAAGAGCACTGAGAAAGACTATGGAACACATTCGATATGGTTTTAACATTTTATCCCCATATTCTTTAGGTTTTACCTTAGCTTATACAGGTATAAATGCAAAGTAGACTCGTGCCTCTACAGTTTTCAATGCAATAAAGTACCAAAATAATCCTTGGCAAAATAAACTTGTGCGTCACCTTGTATGATAGGGCGACTGATTTCAAATGCAAATTTCATTTTCGTGAATTATTCTCGTTTATAATAGCTATTTTGGCCCTCGATGCGTAAACAACGATGAAAAAATTACATTTTTAGCCGCTTTTAATAATAAAATTCCTCGCAAATTGCGCGAAAACCTTCGCCCATGCACTTCCTCTGCCATTTTGTAGATTTTTACTGCCAGCCCACTTATTGTCTGAGCATCAATTTCCATGATTAAGACGTTTGAATTTGGTGCGCATCAACGCATGTGGGGCTCCCACAGACCGAATATGGGGAGCTTTCTCCGCATTTTCATTAATTCCCAAAATGAGCGGTGGTTTTACAAATTATTACAAATGGCATTAATTTTATTGCGCCTCGGAGATTTAACAACAACGAGAATAAACCGAGCTCCCGAGTTCGCCTAACGTTAATTCGTCGAATCCGTCCTGAGCCAAATGGGAGAAAAATAATAACGAAAAAATTAAAAAGAATAAAAAGAAAAATAAAGGCACTTGCAACCGCAATGAGAGTCGTTGCTACGTTAAATGACTTTTACCTCGGCGCTAGCAGACTTAAGTCAATTATACCGAGACTTTATGTTTGCTTTAGGATTGACATTTAATTCCTGGCAAATATTAGTCTATCGTACGCAATTTTCGGAATATGTGTATATAAGATGCGCACCACCGCCTTAAGACGTGCTCGAAAAATATTACGAATAATTGCAGTTGTGAATCATAATGAAATGCCGCATTGCATTCGGATGCAAATCAGCTCCCCATCCCTTTACAGAACTACCGAAAAGTAAATGAAATAATAATTTAAGCCATTCTTTTTTATTTCTCATCCTTGAAATTGCAAGAAAGCGGCCATGCATAAGCGTCGCGATATCCAAGTTTGAAGGGTTTGACGAATTTAAGACTACAACTTATTAGTTAACCAACACCATTGTCCTTTATAAGTCACTGCGTTGACAGGTTTTGAGCTAACTTAACCCAAGTGCGTCTTTAATGTACAGTAAACCTGTTTCACACACTTTTACTTGGCTTGGGGTGGTTTCATTCAAAGCCCCTCAAGCAACTTTAAACAGACTTTTTTAAACATCAGTTTAAACAGACTTAACATGAGACGAGCACATGGCTTCCGTAGGCCAGATCATGTGTTATTACAAACGTTTGGGGCAACTACGCTGCATCTGGTTTTAGTGAACTCAGATAAGCCACGCCCCAAGGTCCCCCAATGCTGGTTTTACGATGCAGAGGATTCTGTGTATTTTGAAACATGTCACAACCAGGTCACAGACTCAAAGTCACATCTCTAGTGACTAGTTACATATAAGTTGCTTCATTCAAGGCGAGTTAAAGCTTGCATGTAAACAGTCATGAATAATAAATACCAATAAGAATGCTCAAACCTTGTACGATTCAATTCCAAGAGGAATTGAGGCTGTATTGCAGGGAAAAAAAGCAAAATTTATAGAAAACAAGTTGCGTTTCGAGTGTTCCCTTATTTGTTGTCCAACTTCTGCATACAGTTTATACTGGAAAAGGACGTCCAAGAGGGGGCGGGAGGGCTTGTCCAATTCGGACGAAAACTGAATAACAGGGTGGTTGAGGTCAAGAGGTTTAGTTTGTTATAGACGTCACACAGCCCCTTGTCTTGTCTTTGATAAGTTTTCTTTGAATACTGATACTCTGTGAGATTTTTAAACGTGTTGATATAACGTGCATCGTTTCTTTTTTCAGGTTGCACCAGTGTTTGGTCTTTGTTCATCTACGCCATATCCGTCTACGTCATCGAGTTGATGTACGTCCGTTTACACGAGCGTGGTATCCCTCTGCCCCTGAGAGGCTTCATCTATTTGCTATGGACGTACAGCTGGGAGTTCAGCACCGGTTGCGTTTTGCGCTATTTCAACGCCTGCCCTTGGGACTACACCCCTTTCGACTGGGACATTCTGGGCCTGATCACCCTGGAGTATGCCCCGCTGTGGTATTTGGCCACAATGACCACCGAACAGCTGCTCATCAAGAACGTGTTGCGCTTGCGCTGGTCATCTATGCAACTAGGTGATAATAAGCATTGCAAACTACGAAAAAAGCTTTAATCCGAAGCCGGGCTTAATTACGAGTCAATGAACGTCGACGGAAACCATTT
Organism: Cylindroiulus punctatus; assembly: GCA_034695085.1. Classification (NCBI taxonomy): domain Eukaryota; kingdom Metazoa; phylum Arthropoda; class Diplopoda; order Julida; family Julidae; genus Cylindroiulus; species Cylindroiulus punctatus. Next base: position 5,984 of record JAQFYZ010000742.1, on the reverse strand, counting down.
TAATTTAACGGGCAGCTTTTAATTTATTTTTACTTTGCTGCGCGAAGTAATCGCGAGACAGATTCCTGCCAATGAGGGTAATTTTCGAAATATACTCTTCAGGGTGATCCTAACGTTCTGCTATCATTACAAACATTTATTTTTGAAAAACTGTTAGAGTTACAAAGAACAAATTTTGGAAAACTGGTGAAGGATACCCTAAAGTTTTTCACTTCATGTATTTCGTTCACAGAGCCAGATAGAGGCCCTAGTACCAGGCGGCCATCTTGAGGGTCTTCCCATGTATATGAAATTTTCGATTATAGCAATTACAGCGCCGCCTGTTGGCCCTCCCTGTGAACCAAATACATGAAATAGACAATTCTCCAAAAAATTTTATTTTCACTGTTAAAGATCTTGTTTTAATTCATTTTTGTAATGATGAGTAGGACTTTGGTAACCCTATACTTTCCCTGTGCTGAAGTAAATATTTTAATAAGCTGGCACTTGAACGACAAAACCCATGGCAGGTAATCGCATTTTAAAGAATGAAGATATTTGCAACATTTATTTATCTTCGGTGATATTTACTAAACCTACTCTTTCAAAAATAATCGTTGATAAAGATTGACTAAGCACGTACCAGCTTCAATAATCATACTTAAAATTATGCAATTGGCCCATTTGTTTATAACAGTTTGACAATACCTAAATTTTTACTCCTTGTCGTGGACTGTTTTGGTAAGGGGCTTTGGCACCACCCCTCGAGGGGTACTATGACACTTTTACGGTCTATGGAACTCTCACTGTTAATTATTTTATCGATTATGGCTTTATTCGAAAGCGCGGGGAATTTTAACGGTGGTTGTTTTCCTCAAAATTTACAATTGAAATAAATACTGTGAATTTTTTCGTTAATTTCACGAATCTTTATCGCAGTATTTTGATGACGCAGTATTAAAAACGAAGGCCGAGTGTACTCCGAACGAATAACAAAAACAAAACAATTCATGGATCTTCCCATCACGTGCAAATACTTCGATTTTTCTAAACACAGTCGAAATATTTGAATCAGTATTAACATCCCTTGAATTAATATGCATTTTATGGCATTTTGGATGCCATTTCATATTTGTATACTTGTAACTCATACTGTCTGCAGTCTAACAAGTGGAACAATAAGCTTTAATCTTATTTTTGTTCAATCCTCAGTAACTTAATATTTCAAAGTATAAGTATCTCTAATTGATACGACTGAAGCTACATTTCGCGTTCTTGCAATTGATATTAAAGTAGATCAATGATGTATCGAATATTTGAAATCTTCCAAGAAAACCTATTTCTCGATTCTCTCTTCATATAAGAATAATAGTTTAGGCCCACATTATCAATGAAGGCAACCATTTATTGGTCGGTTGTACAGGTCATCATTAACGATATTTGTATACGACACCAACTTTGGATATTAATGTTCGCTTTGCCTGTTCGGATCATGTTGTTGATGACCTGTGCAACCAAAAATCGAAAATAAGTATCGTACGTAGACAACTTCATCCTCAAACAATTATAACTCAATTATAACGGTTTTTAAATAAAAGACATACATTTATTACAAAGTAATTATAGATAAATTTACTCAAAATCTCAAAACTATCTGCTTCAATTTACAATTTTAATACCATAAATTACTCTGTAGGGAAGTTCGCAATTCTTAAATAATATTAACGCCGGTTGCACATTGGTTCGTTAAATTTAATCAGCAAAAATCAGATTTGCCTCAGAGGAGAAATATTCTTGATGTTACACGGCAGGAATAAATATTGAAACGTTGTTTTTAAAATTCTTTTTATTCGTTATCAGACGTAAAAAGAAATTAAACAATAACCAAATGTTATGAATAAGCAGTAATGCAGATATTCTATCACAGATGGCTCACGGTTTTTGCTGACAATATTTAAGCGAAGATAGTGTAACTGACCATTAATACTTTCTCATCGAACAGGGTGACCACAAATTCAAAAAATTTATTTCCTTGATTTTCAGGACAAGCTCCCTTCAACTTCCTATACAATTTTATCGATAAACACATACGTCATCATTAATAACCATCCAGTTGACATTATCGTTAAAACAATCCGGAATTTTTTATAATGCAAAAATCATTCTCCAAATAAGCATATAATAGGTATATACACGTATATGTCATGTATGTAGCTCTACCCTAGTCCCCTACATATCTAGTAAACAAGGATGATATCTGACCTAGGTGTTTGAGTTTATCTTAATCACTATTTTCATCTTATATTTTAATTTCCTAATAAACGAATTTCCCTGTTTCCAGGTAGTGTGGTCACCCTGTCTCTTTTCCTTAGAAAAATGATCGGACCTATTCACGTTTGCGTAATTCTTCCTTGAAATTTGTGTAAATATGTACATTTCAATTGATTCATTGATATCTTATATTTGAGACGCTCTTTTTTCAGTCGTGTACATTGTAAACGATTGGCATCCATATAACCTAACGAAATAAATAAACTCAAGTTTAAATTATAAATTATTAAGTTTTGGGATATAAAGCGAGTTATCTTCCGTCCTTGTCTTTCTCATGTTGAACGATTTTATATATGCATTTTTTTCTCCTTTTTGAGTCCATATTAGACTCTCGTCAATACAGTACAAATCTTATGCAATGATTTCTCTATTAGGGATGATTTTTCCTGCTCTGTAGGGCTACTACAATTGTAGTGTACATTAAAATGGTTTGTTAATTCACCCCCTCTCGTGTTTGCACAATCTATTTGCACAAAATGAAGAGAGAAGCATTTCGGTGATTTTCATAATGGAATACCGATTCAATTACTGCCGCCATTGATAGACATTGGACTTTTCAGCAGATGCGTAAATATTTTATCAAAGTCGTATAAATATGGAAAATATAATTAAGCCATGTTGACAGCGGGCAAAAAGGTCAGGCTGGCATGCACTTATAATCTGGCGTATAAGCCCAGTTAATAAATTATACGCTATGAAAATTTCATATCAATAAAATGTTCGCTCTAATGAGACTCATCTAGTGATAAGGCAGCATAAATGAAAACGCACTCATGTGGCAATTTCATTTAATATCGTGCACTTTCGTGATATTTATACGAGCAGCCTCCCACGTACAGCATACGCATGCATAAGCTGGCAAATTATACTTCTACACTGAAAAGTCCATTTCGACTATAAATTCTTAATTAGCCTGCCTAAACCGGCTATAGTGCTTTCATTGGGTTTATACGGTTCGGATTAATTCGAGTTACACGCATGGCGTCCAACGTCTTAACTCACGTCTTTGGAAATTCAAAGATCGTAAATTCTGGATTACGTTGAAATCAAGAAATATTGACCATCATTGACCCTCGTTCAAATTGTTTTCTCTTACACGATTTTAGACAAGCTTCGAATTTACACTTTAAGGTCATTAATATGTACTAAAGTCATCCCCAGAACGTTTTCCAGTTTTTATAAAAGCTTCCCTGATTGCCCTAAGTACCGAAAATGCAACAAAAAATATATATACATGTATATCCATATACTTGTATATATGACATATATGTACATGTCTGATAAGGAATGCCATATTCCATGAACTATGGAGCGTAAATTTTAGTGTTTATTATTTGTATAGTATTTGATTGAACATGTGTTTAGCAGGTTGAATCTATGACTCCACATTTCCAGTGCTTTATAGTTTGGTCCCTTCTAGGATTATGACAACCGCCTGGGTAAAATTTAAGTTTTGCAAAGTTGTCAGACATGTAAATTCGAAAAGAACAGAAAAATGTAACGAAAAAGTGTAAATTTGATCGAAAATCTGGAAGAATATCCTTTGAAAACAAGCCATAGTAAACCAGATGTCTCAATTATATGCATGAAAGTAATTGATATTATCGCATCAAATAATTGGCCCAATTAAAACATCTAATTAAAGCGCTTAAGCAGCAAACGCAGATTCTGCGTGCTTCGATCGGCCCTTATGTTCAAGTCCTGATAAGGGCACTCTCGTTGAGGAATTTGAGCGACAGACTTCCAGTTTTTTGTAAACTTTTAATTGCTTCCCATATTAAAAAGCCGGAAAAATAGTTCGCTAATTGCGCACGATAACAATGCTAATGTGTAGGCTCTGCGTATATTTATTCATTAATTAATTATCCGAATCACATTAGGGCTATATTTCACGCAAAAGGTTATCTTTTCTAGTCCTTTGAACGCGATTAATTCGATGAGCAGCCAACGTGATATTTCAATGAGCAGAAATTCGTGCAATGCCAGCTAATTAAGTCAACATCCGTATAGCAGGCATAAAAGATTTTTGAGAAATTAATTTTCAGAAATCCTGTTTTGCGAATGCTCAGTTAGAACAAACAAGATTCTGTACATGTATATTTAAATAAAGCTACATGTATACATGTATATTTAAACACCAACTGCACCACCCATAGGCAAATGTAGAACATTTGAAAGAAATTCCACTCAGATCTGCATTTTCGACTTGTAGGAATTCTTCTACAAATGGAATTATCAGTACGAGAATGTTTTCACGAAAATAACCGGCTTGTAACCGAAAATTATCTGCTTGCTCAGGTCGTAATCCTGAAATTTTACTTTCATGCATGGCATAGGGTCCTACCCCAGATTATGTGATCATCAAGGAGAACCTTGTCAATAATTGTATGCCATGCTCCAAATGTTCTCAAAACATTATGACCCTACTTGTCAACCTACAACCCCACTATACTGACACCTGTACTAGCTGACAATATTTATGCCTTTTTACTTATTTTATTATTTTGTGCCGAAGCTAACCAAACCTAACCTAAACTAATATCAAACGTACATTAGTTTCTTTATTTGGGTAACCCAATGGCAGAGCAGGGCATCTTATATAGTCCAGCTCATTTTTATATTTACTTGTGATTAAAGCATATGATGAAAAAATTCACAATATGTACTAGCTTAGGAGGTAACTGCTGAAATTTGCTAGAACTAACACAAAATTTGCGGCCTTGTAACATTTGCAGGTAAAATTTTATGCAAAGCGTGCATTCTCTTAGATTAAATTTCACGTCCAAACTTGATAAATTTAAACGGTAATTCTGGCTGCCTGCGCACTCGCAAGTGTAACCAATTATAAAGTCGACAGCCTCCGCCATCAATAATCTATACGTTGAAATCTGCGTACGAAGAGTCCCTCGTATAAATCAAACCCTTCCTTAATTAGGCCTGCCCGGGCTACTTGGAGCCTGTAAATTGCTGAAAATTCGCCAAAGACGAGCTGGGTAATAAGCTCTTTATTATGAAACATCGTGCTTGGCCATGCATTGCACGCCTCTTGATTTGGCTCAAAATTCAAACAAGCAATTTCAACGTCACATCCACACTATCTGCTCCTCGCCCCAAATCAAAGCTATTCTTTTGCACAGTTCAGTAGCGATTACGTTGTTTTAATAAATGAATTTGCCGGGGATTTTTTAGAGTGAGCGTGTGCTCGATATGTCAGAGAGGACCCGCTGCCATTGTCATTTTCATTGTGTTTTCGAGCGTGTCCTCCACTGATCCCTCCGCCTTGGATTCAGTCCTGATGAGTGCGAAGTGAAGAAGCCAGCTTTCCTTTTGATCAATTATTATTGCACTGCCATGTCACTAACATGGCATTACTGCCGTCAGGGTCCTCGTCAAAAGTAATCCCTGCAGCTCCGAGTACATCCTCAGAAACTGATTGGACAGATTTTTAACCATCGCGCTATTTAAACAATACTGCATTATTCCGTTTGGTTAGAGATGTGCACTACATTGTGCTTTTGTGCAAAAATACAATTTACTATGCAGGGCTTCCCTAAGGGAGCGTACATAAACTACGTCACCACATTTTCTCATTTTTCACCCCTCCCCCCTCCTTGTAACACAGTGTAACCAACAGCCCTACCCCTACCCCTAAAAATTACGTCACCATTTTAAAG